>JASPKP010005298.1:0-16082 GCA_030674155.1 Stramonita haemastoma | reverse complement strand
GTGTCCATTTTCCCCCTCAAAAAACGTTTTATCCGTACCTCCCTTTGGGGTCGGGGAAAAAAAACAGGAGGGGGGGGGAGATGGACGAGCCGTCAACTTTTTTGCCCCTAGAAAAGGGTGAGGTCTCTGACGCCTTGCTCCCCCCCGCCCAAAGGTTATGAGACACCTTTCCCCCTTTTACATTTACCTTACGGTGTTTTATAAGGGGGAAAATTTTGGGGGCAGATTTGTACCCCCATAAAAGGGGAAAGGGACGGGGAGGGTGGGTAGGAAAAGGGGGGGGGGGGTTTATAAGGGGGAAAAACGGGAAAGTGGGGGGTGTTTAAAAAGGGGAAAAAAAAGGAGGTAGGGGTGTGTGGGGGGGGGGGGAAAAAAAATTTTTGGGGGGGGGGGGAAAAAGGGAAAAAAGGGGGAAAAACGGGGTTAAAGTAGGGGTGTGTATAAGGGGGGAAAAATGGGTAAAAGAAAGGGGGGGGTTTTATAAGGGGGAAAATTTTGGGGGGTAAAGTAGGGGTTTTTAAAAAGGGGGGAAAAATTTTGGGGGTAAAGGGGGGGGTTTGTTTAAGGGAGAAAAACGGGGTAAAGAAAAGGGGGTTTAAAGGGAAAAAAAAACGGGGTAAAGTAGGGGGGGTTTAAAAAGGGAGAAAAACGGGGGAAAAAGGGGGGGTGTTTTAAGGGGGAAAAAGGAAAAACGGGGGTAAAGGGTGGGGGTGCGAAAAAGGGGGAGGAAAATTTGGGGGAAAATGGGTTTGGGGTTGAAAAGGGGGGGAAAATTTTGGGGTTTGGGGGGGGTTTGTATAAGGGAGAAAATTTGGGCATGGTGGGGGGTTTTGTATAAGGGAGGAAGTTTGAGAATGGAGGGGGGTTTGTATAAGAGATAAAGACTGGGAAAGTAGGATTTATGTATCGGGGAAAAAACTTGGGCAAGCAGGGGATGTTTTTTAAAAGGGTGGGGGAAGACGGGGCCCAGGGTTGGGGGTAGTGTAAAAGGGAGAAAAAAACGGGGTTTAAATTTAAGGGTGTTTTAAATTGGGGAAAAACTGGGAAAAGAAGGGGGGGTTTTAAAAGGGAAAAAAGGGGGTAAATAAAGGGTGTGAAAAAGGGAGAAAAACGGGGTAAAGAAAGGGGGTTTTAAAAGGGGGGGGAAAAACTGGTAAAAAAGGGTTTTTGTGTATAAGGGGGGGAAAAAAAAAAGGGGTTTTAAAAAGTAAGGGGTGGGTTTTAAGGGGGGAAAAAAACTGGGAAAAGAAAGGGGTTTGTGTATAAGGGGGGAAAAAAATGGGAAAAGGGGGGAAAGGGGGGTTTTAAAAGGGGGGGGGAAAAAACGGGGGTAAAGTGGGGGTGTGTAAAAGGGGAAAAAAAAATGGGTAAAAAAGGGGGTGTATAAGGGGGGAAAAAGGGGTAAAGAAAGGGGTGTTTAAAGGGAAAAAAAAAAAAAAAAAAAAAAAAAAAAAAAAAAAAAAAAAAAAAAAAAAAAAAACCCGGGGAAAAAAAAAAAATAAGGTTTTTGTTAAAAAAAAAAAAAAAAAAAACTTTGGGTAAAAAAGGGGTTTTTTATAAGGGGGGGGGGGGGGGGAAAAACGGGGTAAAGTAAGGGGGGGGTTAAAGGGGAAAAAAAAAAAACTGGGTAAAGAAAAGGGGTGTGAAAAAGGGGGAAAAAATGGGTTTTAAAGAAAAGGGGGTGTTTTAAAGGGAAAAAAAACGGGGCAGGTTTAAAGGTGTGTATAAAGGGGGGAAAAATTTTGGGCATGGTAGGAGTGTGTATAAGATGGAAGATTGGGGGAAAGGGTAGAGGTTGTATTAGGGGGGAAGTTTGGAAGGGAAAAGGGGGGTTTGTATAAGTTTTTTTAAAAAGACGGGGAAATAGAGGGGTGTGAAAGGGGGAAAAACATTGGGCAAGAGAATTGTATAATAAAGGGTTTGGGTTTGGGGGGGTAGTTTTAAAGGGAAAAAAAAAAATGACAGGTAAATTTAAAGGGGGGGGGTTTTTTAAAGGGAGGGAAAACTGGGGTTTGGTAGGGATGGTAAAAAGGGGGGAAAATGGGGGGACACATTAAAAAAAAAAAAAAAAAAAAAAAAAAAAAAAAAAAATTTTTGGTCAAAGTGTAAAAAAAGGGAGGGGAGAGGGGGTGGGAGGGGGGGGGGGGGGAAAAGGGGGGAAAAAAGGGGGATTTTTGCTTTACCCCCCTTTCATTGACTGTGTAAAACCCCAAAAAGGGGATAAGAATCTATTTCTTAAAAAAAGCTCTCGATAGTGGTTTGGAACCTGGCAATTACTTTTTATTTATTTATTTATTTATTTTTTTTATTTATTTATTTTTTTATTTATTCGGGCTTTTAAATCGAGGAAAAGGGTTTTTTCGGGTAATCACCCCTTTTTTTTTACTCCAGTATGCAGTTTGTAAATTCATTTTTCCCCTTTCGGCACACGAGGGGCCTATTTTTAAAAGAAAAGGGGAACAGGACCAACGTGGGGAAAAAATTTTTCTGCGTGTTCGACAGGGGGGCCCCTCGGTTATTTCTCACCCCCGGAAAGACTTCGGGGGGGATTTGGAGTCAGACTCTCTCCTCTCTCTCTCTCTCTCTCTCTCTCTCTCCTCTCTCCCCCCTCCCCTCTCCCCCCTTTCCCCCTTTCTCTCTCTCTCTCTTTTTCCCCCTCTTCTCTCTCTCCCCTCCCCCCCTTTCTCTCTCTCCCCTCCCCCCCCAATCTCTCTCTCCCCTCTCCCCTCTCTTCCCCCCTCTCCCTTCTCTCTCTCTCTTCTCCTCTCTCTCTTCTCTCTTTTTTCTCTCTCTCTCTCTCTCTCTCTCCTCCTCTCTCCCCTTTCTCCTCTCGCCCCCCCCCCCCTTCTCTCTCTCTCTCTTTTCCCTCTTCCCCTTCTCCCCCCTCTCCTCTCCTTCTCTTTTCCTCCTCTCCCCTTGCAGATATTTTTTAATACCCCAAAAAAAAACTTTGTGGCCTTTTTTTGTACAACACACTTACAATGTCCACTCTAACCCACTAAGCACCCCCCCCTTTCCCCATGTGACATATATAAGAAGGGAACAACTGCTTTGGAAAAAAAATAGGAGAAAAGGAGGAGGAGGGAGGTAAGCGAGATGGGGGGGGGGGGGCGGTTTGAAGGGGAGAACAGGGGGAGGGGTGGGGGGTTTGTCGCCAGCTGCTGCAAGAATTGAAGACAAAAAAACGAATGATTGATCAGATTTGCTTTCCTTGTTCTGTGTGTGTGTTTTGTCTGGCGGGGCTGACTAGCTGGCTGACTGTCGGTCTGACTGTCGGTCTGTGTGGTCTGTGTGTCTGTCTGTCTATCTGTCTGTTTGTTTGTCTGTCTCTATATCTGTCTCTCTGTCTGTCTCTCTGTTTCTTTCTTGTCTGTCTCTCTCTCTCTCTGTATCTCTCTCTGTCTCTCTGTCTATGTCTCTGTCTGTCTGTCTGTCTCTGTGTCTCTGTGTCTGTCTCTTTCTCTGTCTCTGTCTCTCTCTGTCTCTGTCTCTGTTTCTCTCTCTTCTCTCTCTCTCTCTCTCTCTCTCTCTCTCTCTCTCTCTCTCTCTCTCTCTCTCTCTCTCTCTCTCTCATTTGAAGATATATTTTCAATAATCAAGAATCAAGAAAAACTTTTTCCTTTTTGTAAAAGAAAATTACAAAATGAAGCTCATTTCTTGTTAGAATGCTCAATGCACTCCGATATAATGAATAAGATTTTAATTCAGTGTATTAATGTATGAAATGGAGAACAGAGACATTTTCTATCCAGAAACAAATTCCATTTCATTAATAGAAGGAAGAAATTGTTGAATTATAAAGTCACTTGATTGAAGCGTGTATTAAATGAAGATATATATCTTTAAAACTTCATTTTTCATCATATAAACAAAACTGTAAACGGTTTCAAACGAAATCAGAGAGAGAAAGAGAGGTGGGGGGGAGGGGGGGGAGTGAGAAAGAGAGAGAGATAGAGAGAGGAAGGGAGAGAGAGAGGTGGAGGGAGGGAAAGAGAGAGGGGGACAGAGAGAGAAAGAGAGACAGACAGACAGACAGACAAACAGACAAACAGAGACGGACAGAGAGAGAGAGACAGACAGACAGACAGAGTGGATATATGCATACACTAATAGAGAGATTAATATGTAAGTAGTCATATAGCTGTAGAGATCAATAGGTAAGTAGTCACTAGCTGTAGAGGTCAATAGGTCAGTGCAAAGCCAAACAGACTATCATAAGCACCTAGGGGTTATTATTCAAAACAACTGTAAATGGGACTTACATAATTATAAAATCTGTTATTTCGAAATGTCGTATTCTTATCGCTTGTCTTCGTTCCTTTAAATATCGGCTTAGTCGTAGATCATTAGAAGTTAGGTATAAATCATTTATTATGCCTCATTTTGACTTTTCAGATGTTGTTATTTTAGGGACAACCGTAGTCAGAAATTAGCAAATGACTTAGAAAATCTACATCTTGATGCTCTCAGAACTATTGTTGGTACTGTGAGAGGGACAAGCCACGAGAAACTTTATACTGAGTCTGGGTTAATATCCTTGAAAGAAAGACGTCGTCGCCATAAGATAATTCTGTATTATTAACTTGTTCCTGACATGGCTTCTTTGTATTTGACAGATCGTCTTCCACATCTTGTTTTTTCATTAAATCGTCTTCCACATCTTGTTTCTTCAGTAAATCGTCTTCCACATCTTGTTTCTTCAGTAAATCGTCTTCCACATCTTGTTTCTTCATTAAATCGTCTTCCACATCTTGTTTTTTCATTAAATCGTCTTCCACATCTTGTTTCTTCATTATATCGTCTTCCACATCTTGTTTCTTCATTATATCGTCTTCCACATCTTGTTTCTTCATTTTATCGTCTTCCACATCTTGTTTCTTCATCAAATCCATTATCATCGTCGAAATCCTTTCGAAAGGCAGATTCCACGTTGCAGAACGGAATTGTATACATCCTCTTTTTTTCCTTCTGCCACTTGCCTTTGGAATGATTTACAAGAGGAAATCAAGCATGAGACTGTAAACCGAGCAAGGTTCCGTGTGCGAACGCACACAGAACATCTTGCGCACACGTTAAATCCTGTTCCGCTTTTCGTAAGAGAAGGCCATTGTGTGCCGGTGGAAACAGATGACAATATTTACAAAACTGCATACATACGGGGACTGGATGAAAAAAAAAGCACATGAGTACTTTTCCCAGTATCCTCGATATAAAAGAACAAAATAAAAAAAAATATGCCCTCGCACACCCCCTAAAAAACACAGACACACACAGACACAGACAACACACACACACACACACACACACACACACACACACACGTACACACACACACACACACACACGAATCTAACCGAGAACAAAAGTAATCAACGAACCACACAGTAAGAAAAGCAAAGCCCCCCCCCCCCCCAAAAAAAAAAAAAACACACACCAAAAAAAAAAAAAGAAAACCAATCTACGTGGAAAGAGGCATACAAAAACAAAACGTAACAGAAGAGAAAACAAAAACTTTCTTTTTTTTTTATTTATATATATATAAAGTGACCTAACCCTCCCAGCCCCACCACCACCCCACCAACACCACTTCCACCACCACCACCACCACCACCCCCCGTCCCCTAACCCCTGCAAAAAAAAAAAAAAAAAACACAAAAGATTCTGAAGAGAATGAAACAAAAGAAAGAAAACTAGACACTGATGCAGACAATAGGAAAGGAAAGGAAAGCATTGGACTTAAACCAAGAAACCTGCTCTCGAGAAATTGGAAACTTGATTTGGTCTCCCAAGTTGCCCTTTTTTTTTTGGAGGGTGGGGGGGTGGGGGTTGGGGGGGGGGAGGGGGGGGAAGAAATAGATTGACTACTGTTCTGTCTGTCTGTCTGTCTGTCAGTTTGTGTGTCTGTCTATCTATCTGTCTGTCTTTCTGTCTGTCTGCCTGTCTGTCTAAGTCTGTCTCTCTGGCTATATGTCTATTTGGCTGTCTCTCTCTCTGTGTCTCTCTCTGTGTTTCTGTGTCTGTGTCTGTGTCTCCGTCTCTGTCTGTGTCTCTCTCTGTCTGTCTGTCTGTCTGTCTGTCTGTCTGTCTGTCTGTCTGTCTGTCTGTCTGTCTGTCTGTCTGTCTGTCTGTCTGTCTCTCTCTCTCTCTCTCTCTCTCTCTCTCTCTCTCTCTCTCTCTCTCTCTCTCTCCTCTCTTTTCTCTCTCTCTCTCTCTCTCTCTCTCTCTCTCTCTGATAGCCTAATGGTCAGAACACTGCACTCGCAATTTGACGACCGAGGTTCGAGTCCGGTCGAGGAGATTTTTCTCCTGGAGTTAACATCAGTGCTGACTCCACTCTCCCCAAAAGTCCTTTGGATGAGACTTTAAACCGAGGCCCGTGTGCAAACGCACGCAGAACATCTTGCACACACGTTAAATCCTGTTCCGCTTTTCGTAAGAGTAGGCCATCGTGTGCCGGTGGGAACAGATGACATTTACAAAACTTCATACATACGGGGACTGGACGTAAAAAAGCACAAGAGTGCTTATTCCATTATCCTCGATATAAAAGAATAGATCAAATCAATCAAATCAATCAAATCTTTTCTCTCTCTCTCTCTCTCTCTCTCTCTCTCTCTCTCTCTCTCTCTCTCTCTCTTCTCTCTCTCTCTCTCTCTCTCTCTCTCTCTCTCTTCTCTGTCTCTCTGTCTCTCTGTCTCTCTGTCTCTCTGTCTGTCTGTCTATCTGTCTGTCTGTCTGTCTGTCTGTCTGTCTGTCTCTCTCTCTCTCTCTCTCTCTCTCTCTCTCTCTCTCTCTCTCTCTCTCTCTCTCTCTCTCTCTCTCTCTCTCTCTCTCCCTCTCTCTCTTTCTCTCTCCTGCAATGCAAGGGGTGGGGTGGGGGGGGGTGGGGGGTGGCGGATGGAATGTAAGCTAGCAAGAACAAAATAAACAAAAGAGAGTATAAGAGTAAGACAGAAATAGATCAAAACGGAAGACAGAGAAAGTTAAAAAGAAAAAAACCCTAAACAATGGGAACGGAAAGAGGGGGTAAAAAAAACAAAACGAAACAGAAGAAGAACGATAGATACAGAAAAGAGGGAAGGAAAATATCTTAGTCAATTTTTTTTTTTTTTAAGTTGTCTTCGAGAAATTAAAAAACAAAAACTTAATTTGTCTCCCTGTTCCCGTTTTGGAACTGAAATTGATTGACTCTCTCTCTCTCTTCTCTCTCTCTCTTCTCTCTCTTCTCTCTCTCTCTCTCTCTCTCTCTTCTCTCTCTCTCTCTCTCTCTCTCTCTCTGATTACTTAACAATATTCCTAGACCTGAGGATATTGTGTATATCTGATAACTGTTTTAGGATATAATATATCTCAATTGGTAACAGTTAAAGCAAGACTTTTTATTAGTACTTTTTTGCTCCTCTTAACTTGTGCAGCAAAAACTGATATAGTTTTATCATACGTATTAATATATATTGCTTTGTATTGCATTTTCACTTATCATCCATTCCATTGTATTTACTTGATTCAGTTTAAGTTGATAATATTGTTTCTTCAAACCGTTTTTAGAATCATTCGGGGTTTTATTGATTTTTTATTTTATTTTTTATTTTATTAATTTTTTTCTTTTTTTTTCTTTTTTCTTCTCCTTCTTCTTCTCTACTTTTTCAGCAACATGGCTCCCTGTCTGAAAACTGGCCACAAAAAGATGGACTACGTATTGGTCATTTAAACATTAACAGCATTTTAAACAAGCTAGCTGATGTACATAGTATCCTACACAACTCAAGTAAACCATTTCATTTATTTGGATTTACAGAATCCAGACTTTCCAGTTTAGTATTGATAAAGAAATCCAAATACCTGGGTTTAGAGCAATCCGTAAAGACCCTCTTCCTCCAAAACAACAGGAATAGTTGTATATATAAATGAATCCATAAACTTTAAACGTATTCACCATCTTGAAACCCAACAAGTAGAGTCTCTCTGGCTAGAAATACAACTCAAACGAAGTAAACCATTTTGTCGGATTTTATATACAGAAATCCCTCTGAGAGAATTGATTGGGTTGATAGATTTTCCATAATGATGGATGCAGCATCTTTGGATGCTAAAGAACTTTTACTATTGGGAGATTTTAACATGAATCTATTAAACCCACCCTTTGTGGATAAACAAATTAAATTCCCTATAATCTCTCGCAAATTATTGACACACCAACGCGCTTAACCTCCTCCAGTGCAACTCTCATTGACCATGTATATGTAACTAATAAGCAAAATATCAAAGAAATATGTGTTCCTAATGTGGCTGCATTGACCACCTTCCTACCTGTTTCACATGGAACAAAAAAGGAATAAAAATTCCCATAGCTGGTCACAAGGAAGTCACTTATAGTATCATTTGTTAAATTTGATGAAAATAGATTTCTTGCTGACTTGCTAAATACCTCAATTAATCATGTTTACAACTTTACAGACCAGAGAAAGCCATATATTTTTGGCTAGAAACATTTAACTCAGTCTATGATAAAACATGCTCCTTTCAAAACCCGAAGAGTGAAGCATGCAGCACAACCTAAATGGATGACAACTGAGATTCTAAAGAAACTTATTTAAGAGATGATCTATTAAAAACAGGAAAAATAGGAGAATTTAAAGAACAAAGAAACAAAGTAAACTCATTAAAACGTAAAGCAAAACAAAAATATTTCCAAAATCTTGCCTCATCAAAACACAATCCTAAAGCTGTTTGGCAGGCTATCAATCAATTAACCAATAAATACCCAACTCAAACCATTGCTAATAAAATTTCCCCAGATGATCTCAACATTTATTTTACCACCATAGCTGAAACAGTTATAAAAGAGATGAGACAGAATTAAACTCCTTAGAAGAGCTAAAAAGCTTTTGCTCATCAAAAAACATTAAATCAAAATTAAAAACCCTTTCATAAGTGTTTCTGAAGTGTTCAGATATCTAAATAGCTTGAAACAAAATAGTAGTAGAGGACCAGATGGTATTGACAGTAAAATTCTGAAGTTAGCAGCTCCTATCATCTCTGACACATTAACTTATATTTATAATTTATGCATTGAAAAATGCTATTTTCCAACGCAGTGTAAAATAGCTAAAGTAATTCCTCTCTTTAAAAGTGGAGACCATTCAAAGTCTTGTAATTACAGACCTATTTCTAATTTATCAATAATATCAAAACCGTTGGAAAAAAACACATTCATAGACACATTTATCACCATCTTGAGATTCACAATCTTCTAAACAAGAATCAATCGGGTTTCAGAAAAAGTCATTCCGTCACACTGCTCTTACGAGCCTAGTTGAAAGTTGGTTTAACTAATTTAAATGACAACAGGTTCTGTGGTGCCCTTTTTGTTGATTTTGCAAAAGCTTTTGATGTAATTGATCATAAGCTTTTATGTAAGAAGCTATCATTGTATGGGATATCTGATAATGTCCTACAACTGTTGAAATCCTTTCTTGGAAACAGAGAGCAATATGTGTGTATCAATAATTCCAAGTCCTGTACATTACCTGTCAAATATGGTGTCCCCCAAGGCTCAATACTAGGCCCACTTCTATTTTGTATATATGTCAATGACCTTCCACTCCATATCAAAGACCCATGTCAGCTTTTTTGTGATGATACAACAACACATACTAGCCACACCAACATAGATAGAATATCAGTTTCATTACAAAAAAAATATTGACTCTCTTGAGAAATGGTGTCAACAAAACCATATGTCCCTCAATCCACAAAAAACAAACTAATGCTTATCACCACAAGACAAAAAAGACAAAAAACTGACAACTCCACTCCCCCCTGTATTCATAAACAAAACCCTAATTGAAGAAGTGGACAATCACAAAGTCCTAGGTATTACAATAGACAATAATCTCTCATGGACAGCACATGTAACCAAATTGAGCAACACTGTGTCCACACAAGTCTATCAGCTTTGTAGAATAAAACACTTCTTAAACTTACATGCTAGAAAACTATTTTTACAGGCTTATATTTTGTCTTCAATTAATTATTGCTCTACACTCTTTGACACTGCCAGTGCAAATACGTTAAAACCTCTTATTAGTAACTATAAACGAGCCCTCAAGGCAGTACTCTTAAAGTCCTCAAGTTTAGTTGAATCTGACTACACAAAATTGGGAGTCTTTGCATTACGAGAAATGCTTGCTATAAAATAAAGCTATGTTTATAAATAAAATCCTCTATGGGCAAGCTCCTACAACACTGAAATCAACATTTCACTTGAATTCTCGAGATTCAACAAAACTTCAGCGACCCATACCAAGAATTGATCTATTCAAATCAAGCCTCTCCTACTCTGGTAGTATGCTCTGGAACATGCTACCATTGAACTTGAAGTGCCCAAAGTAGAGAGGTCTTCAAACGACATATTCATATCCACTTTAATTCCAACAGATCTAACCCAACCCCTCAACCCCCCCCCCCCCCCCCCCCCCCCAAAAAAGGGAAAAAAAAAGATAAACATCTTAGTCAATGCCCCTTAATCCATTGCCATTCTTATGTTCAACATTCTTATCAAAACTGAGACATCAACTGTAGCCTACATGGAAGCACAGTAATGCATAATTGTAAATAATCTTTAAGCATATTGACTTATCTCCAACCTTCACAGAGTGCCTTATAACTTAGTCTTACTATTTAGGTAGTTCATTTGGATTCATCTATCAGCATAACCAGGTGGCAAAAGGTGACTGGATGACCACTTTGGTAGTTCATTTGGATTCATCCATCAGCATAACCAGGTGGCATATTTAAAATTGTTTTAAAATTTGTTTGATTGAACTATTTGTAATATCTTTTGTTCTTCTACAATATTAATTTCAAATACTTTATTGACTGAGGTGTTTTTGTTTTGTTTTGTTTTTGTTTTGTTTTGTTTATTTTTAATTTTATTTTTATTAAAAAATATTTTTTTTATGATGACGTAATTTGATGATGCCCCTCTCTCTCTCTCTCTCTCTTCTCTCTCTCTCTCTCTCTCTCTCTCTCTCTCTCTCTCTCCTCTCTCTCTCTCTCTCTCTCTCTCTCTCTCTCTCTCTCTCTTCTCTCTCTCTCTCTCTCTCTCTCTCTCTTCTGTCTGTCTGTCTGTCTGTCTGTCTGTCTGTCTGTCTGTCTGTCTGTCTGTCTGTCTGTCTCTCTCTCTCTCTCTCTCTCTCTCTCTCTCTCTCTCTCTCTCTCTCTCTCTCTCTCTCTCTCTCACTCTTTTCCATCCTAGACTTATCACTGTATAGATGTTTGGTTGCTATGTTGAATTAAATTTGAATTACTGTTTGATATAGTGATGTGATTTTATTTAGTGTTTTGTGTTTAAGGGTTTTTTAAATTTTTGTTTGTTTTTGTTTTTTATCATGTGTGTGGGTTTTTTTTATGCTGTCTTTGCTTCCCCTCCCTCACACACACACACACACACACACACACACACACACACACAACACACACACACACACACACAAGTGTGTGTGTTTCTGTCTGTCTGTCTGTCTGTCTGTCTCTGTCTCTCTGTCTCTGTCTCTCTCTCTGTCTCTCTGTCTCTCTGTCTCTCTGTCTCTCTCTGTCTCTCTCTGTCTCTCTCTGTCTCTCTCTCTCTCTGTCTGTCTGTCTGTCTCTCTCTCTCTCTCTCTCTCTCTCTCTCTCTCTCTCTCTCTCTCTCTCTCTCTCTCTCTCTCTCTCTCTCTCTCTCTCTCTCTCTGTGCCTTTGTGTGGTGTGTGTGTGTTAGTGTATGTGTGTGTTAGTGTCTGTGTCTCTGTGTGTGTGTGTGTGTGTGTGTGTGTGTGTGTGTTCTGTCTGTCTGTCTGTCTGTCTGTCTGTCTGTCTGTCTGTCTCTGTCTGTCTCTGTCTCTCTGTCTCTGTCTCTCTCTCTGTCTCTCTGTCTCTCTGTCTCTCTGTCTCTCTGCTGTCTCTGTCTCTGTCTCTGTCTCTCGTCTCTCTCTCTCTCTCTCTCTCTCTCTCTCTCTCTCTCTCTCTCTCTCTCTCTCTTCTCTCTCTCTCTCTCTTTCTCTCTCTCCATCTCGACCAACATCTAAAACAATTTTACAAATCTGAATACTTATGCACCTACCTTTATATAAGGGAAAGGTAGAAGGGAAAGGTTTCCTATAACCAAGGCAGTCGCAGTGAAGCGAGGCATCAGAGACCTCAGCTTCTCTTGGGGCCAGCATGTTGAGGGTGGCGCCCATCTCCTCTCCCTCGCTGTTTTACCTTCCCTGGCCCTAAAGAGGGCAGGTACCCATTTACAGCTGGGTGAACTGAGGGGACTGTACTGAAGCCCAGGCGCGCAAACGGTCACCCATCCAACTGGTAACCACGCTCGACGCTGCTTAACTTGACTGGGGGGGGGGGAAAGCAAGCGCTCTGATCACTGAGCTATTCCGCCCCCCCTACTTTTATACATATTATTCTTAAATTGACTATATCATTTTTAAAACTGGACTTTTGGACATATTATATCGCCTGAGCTAGAACGACTCATTGATGTCTTATCCACATTGTCTGATTTACCATCCTGAGATTATTATGTAGAACAAATTTTGTAGGACTTCTGGTTTCCTTAGAACACCGCCGTGTACTTTGCTTATCAAAAAGTAACACACTGCTACTTAAAGGTATCCCACGTTATTAGAAAACGCTTGTAAATCCTCAGTGTGATGGATCTGCCATTGAAGATTTGTGTCCTTTTTTTGCTCTTGTGTCTCCAAGATATGCAGCTTTGCACAGGCGTTATATCCCCGCTAGTGTCACAGGTTTCTATCAGGCTTTTAAGGTTTGTATGCTGTACTCAAACTCTTTTGACAAACTGATTGTGAACTTTGGGAGTTTATGAAATTGAATGTCTACGGATCAGAAAGGTATAGCTCTTTCGGTGCCTGCAGCAAATGACTACATGCTTACTGTATCATAATTGTCGCCTCCATTGCTACGTGGCTGCTGTGCTCAGGTGGGTCTTATCGTCGGAAAAACTAAATAGATTTGATTTGATTTGATTTCACACACGCGCGCGCACACACACACGTGCGCGTGCGCGTGTGTGCATGCGCGCGCACACACACACACACACACATACGCACACATGCACACACATACACACACACATGTGCTCGCGCACACACACACACACAATATACACACACATACATTTCACACACCATACCACTACACCACACACCCACACAAAACCAGACACACAGACACACAGACACAGACACAGACACAGACACACAGACACACAGACACACAGACACACACACACACACACACACACACACACCACACACACACACACACACACACACAACACACACACACACACATACACATCACACACACACACTCGTCTTAGATCACTGTTTACTGGAAGAACGTTAAACTGAAGAACTACTACTGATGAATACACACACACACAACTACACGTACATGCACATTTTTACGCGCACACACACACACACACACACACACACACACACACACACACACACACACACCACACACACACACACACACACAAACACACACACCACACACACACATTCACACACACACATACACACACACACACACACACACACACACACACACACACACCACAACACACACACACACACACACACACACACACACACACACACGAGACAACCAAAAAACAGGATTTCAACAAATAACTAAGCATAGAAAGCAACTCAAGCAGACAGAATAAAATAAGAAGAAGAAAATACAGGAACTAAAAAGAAAGTTTGTTTTTTTTTTAAAAAGAGAGAAACATCCGAAAATACTAATAGAAGCAATGGAAAGAAATGAAACAAAAACAAAAAGACAATACCAAGAAAGAAAGAAAAGAAAGAAAGAAAGAAAGAAAGAAAAGAAAGAAAGAAAGAAAGAAAGAAAAGAAAGAACGAAAGGAAGAGAGGTTAAAGATAGAGAAGAAGAAGAAGGATAGAACAATGAAAGCCATAAACTAGGGAAAGAAAGAAAATTGGCGAAAACTGGAAATTGCACGGAACTGGAAAAAAGTCATTTGTCTCTCTGTTTTCTTAGTGGGAGTAAGATTGACATCTGTGTGGCATGCCTCTTTTGTTTAGTCTGTCTCACCGTCTGTCTGCTTCTCTGTGTGTCTGTGTGTCTGTGTGTCTTTGTGTCTGTGTGTCAGTGTGTGTGTGTCTGTCTGTCTGTCTGTCTGTCTGTCTGTCTCTGTCTGTCTGTCTGTCTGTCTGTCTGTCTGTCTGTCTGTCTGTCTGTCTGTCTGTCTGTCTGTCTGTCTGTCTGTCTGTCTGTCTTCTCTCTCTCTCTCTCTCTCTCTCTCTCTCTCTCTCTCTCTCTCTCTCTCTCTCTCTCTCTCTCTCTCTCTCTCTCTCTCTTGTGTCTTGTGTCTCTTTTGCCTCTCATCTCTATCTCTCTGTTTCTATGTCTATGTCTGGTTGTAATTTTGTCTCCTTTGTGTTACTTTCTGGTGCATAGCGTGTTTTGTTCGTGTTTGCCGTGGGTTCTTTTACGTGCACCGAATTCGTGTTGCTCACGGGACATGACTTTGGTTGATCCTGTCATCCGAAAGACTAACACCCAGCCCACCAATCAAGGCCTACCGAACGGTGGTGGTGGGAGGGGGGAAGGGGGTAAAGCTTGAGTTCTAGTAGAAGTCAAACCTGTACTTCACGCTTTTTTAAGCGAACATGTTACCCTCTTAACCACTGATTCCCCCTTTTTTGTACTTTTTCTGTACTTTTGTACCACTTTTATGTCACAGCAGATTTCTCTGTGTGAAATTCGGGCTGCTCTCCCGGGAGAGAGCTCGTTACGACAAGTGCAGCGCCTACCGATTATATTTCTTTTTCTTTTTCCTACATGCAACTGTATTTATTTCCCTATCAGAGTGACTTTTTTTCTTTTTTTTTTACAGAATTTTGCCAAGGACAACCCCCCCCCCCTTGTTGCCGTGGGTTCTTTTACATGCGGTAAATAGTAATGTGTAACACACAGAACTTCGGTTTTTCATCTCATCAGAAAGACTTAGCGCCCAGACTACCACCCAGGGTCTAATGGATGATGAGGGGGAGGAAAAGTTTGGAGCCCAAACGGGGTACGAACCACTGCACACTCCGACCCGGACTTTTTTTTTTTGCTTTCTAGGCATGGCAAGGCGCGTTACGTTACACATAGACCACCGATCTTTGATTGCATTTGCAAAGCGTTGGAATATGTCAAGACTAGGTTTGGAAATAAACGATGGCATCTGGAAAACTGTGATGAAGAGAGAAGAAAACGAGTGGTCTGGATGAATGGAGGTGGGAGGAAAACAGAAGGGATGGGGGTGGGTGTGTGGTGGGGGTGGGGGGGTGGGGTGGGGTGGGGGGGGGCAGAGAGCAGTTAACATGGATGGACACCTGCAAGATTATTGGAAAGAACGGGGGATGGAGGAGAATTCTCTCTCTCTCACCAGCCTTCTTTTAAAAATAAAAAATAAAAAAAAAAAAAATAAACTCGTTCTCAATTTTCCAGTCCAATAACTTTTGATTACTGACTACTGAAGTAGAATGTTTTCAAAGGAAAGATAGAAAAAAAAAGAAAAAAAAGGATGGGGGGGGGGGGAAGTGGAGGTTGAAGGTTTGGAGGTTGAAGGGAGGGGGGGGGGGTTGGTCTGGAGCGGTTGCAGGGGGTGGGGGGAAGGGGGGGTAGGTAGGTAGGTGTCAGCATATGATGTATAGAGAAAAAAAAACTTCCTGTACTGTGGGATTTTTTTTTTTTAGGGTTATAGATCTGTTCTTATAGTTTTGCTGATTGGGTACTGTAGATGTGTGTGTGGGGGGGGGGGATGACAGAGAGAGAGAGAGAGAGAGAGGAAGACAGGGAGAGAGAGAGGGACTCAGAGAGAGAGACAGAGAAGAGACAGAGAGACAGACAAATAGACAAACAGACAGACAGGTAGACAGACAGATAGACAGACATATTCTGAAACGTTGGTATACAGGAATTCGATTATAGTCTTATGTAAAGGACTTCATTTCTTTTTCTTTTTTTTTTTCTTTTTTTTTTTTTTTTTTGGGGGGGG
>JASPKP010005297.1:0-16085 GCA_030674155.1 Stramonita haemastoma | reverse complement strand
AACCACGTATTTGCAATGCTCACCGATTTATTAATTAGCAAAAATTAGAAAAACCTGTGCATGCTATATGTCAAATGATCATTAAATGTTTGTCACTGTGGATGTGTCGGTTTATGTTAGTGTTTCTCACATTTACTGTATGGACCACATACAATAATAAGTAACAAGTACAAATGTGTGTGGTTTTGGTGTGGGGGTTGTGTGTGGGGTGTGGTGTGGGTTGGGTGTGTGGGGTGGGTTTGTGGGTGTTGGGTTATGTTGTGTGGGTGTGGGGGGGGGTGCCGGTGTTTGGGGTGGGTGTGGGTGTGTGTGGTTTGGGTGTGTGGGGGGTTCTTGCGTGGTGGGTTGGTTGTGGTTTGGGTTTGTTTGTGGGGTGTGTGGGTGTTGTGGGTGGGGTGTTGTGTGGGGGTGTGTGTTGTGTGTGTGTTGTTGTGTTGTGTGGTGGGGGGGGGGGTGCCACGCGTGTGTGGGGGTGGGGGTGTGGTGTTTGTTGTTTTGGGTGGTTGGTTTTTGGGTGGGGTTGGTGTGTGGTGTGGTGTGGTGGTGTGTGGGTGTGTGGGGGGTTTGGTGTGTGTGTTGTGTGGTGTGTGGTGTGGGGGGGTTTTTGGTGGGGTGGGGTGTGTTGGTTTTTTTTTGTGTGTGTGTGTGGTGTTGGTGTGTTTTTTGGTGGTGTGTGGTGGGGGGACTGTCTTTCGTGTGGGGTAAAAAAAACATGTATTGATAAGGTTCTATCAATTTTTGTGAATAAAAAAAAATGGCCCTGCCCTGTGGGCACCCTGAAATGAACTAAAAACCACAAGTTAATGGGGCCCCCTTGCTGATTTTAAAAAAAAAAAGAATGTTCCCCCCCGAATTTTTTTTTTTTGGTGGGGGTTGTGAATTCTGCAGTTTGTACTGGCCCATAAAAGAAATCATTTTTAAAAATTTATACCACAAATTTTATATCAGGGGGGCGGGGTTTGGGGGTTTTTATTAACATGATGTTTGTTTTAAAAAAATTTTAAAAAATAAAAGGATCCAAAAGGGGGGACATTTACTGATTTTAGTTGTTTTAGGGGATAATTGCCAAAAAGGTTTTTTTAATTTTTTTTAAAAAAAAAAAAAAAAAAAAAAAACCCCAAAAAAATTAATTGTGCTTATATGTCCTTTGCCAAGAAAATTTTTTCATTAAAATAAAAGGACAAGGTTTAGAACTTTTTTTCTTTCAAAAAAACAAATTTATTTACTTGAAAAAGAACCTACCGTTGTGAGTGTTACATCATTCTTTTAATTTAAAAAAAACGGGGCGCATATTGAATGGTTTTCATTTTTTTGGGGGGGGAGGGAAGTGGGGGCAGCTGGGGAAAATTTTGGGCGTAACATCTGAATAAGAACATTAATTCCCTTTTGGGTGAGCCTGTTTAAAAAGGCCATTTGTTGTGACACTGGTGCATTTTGGGGGGTGCATGCTGCCTCATTTTCCCTGTATAAGTCACTGTGTACTTAAACGTACATCTGTACACAGGGGGGCACAAAGAGGTAGAAAGGAAAAGGGGTTTTGACCTAGAAAATTTTTTTTCAGTCTACAAATCATCTTCATCACAGGGGGTATGCTATCAATGTTAAATGTCAGCCTGTGCCCTTAAAAGAACGGGAAACTATAATGAATTATTGAACAGATTTTAGAACTCCCCCTTCCTGAAGAGAGAGAGAGTCTACAAACACACATACCACCATTAAAAAAAAAAAATCTATTTTCCCCCGTCAGTCCCCTGTTTTATGTTCTTTAGAAATAAATTTTATGCAAAAAAGGCAGAAAAAGCAGAAAAAATTAAATAGAAAAATTATTTTTATTAAAAAAAAAAAAAAAAAAAAAAACTATTTTTGAGTTTTTGGGGGGAAAGTGTTTCTAGGGGGCTGCAGACGTCACTTTAAAAGTGCCAAAAATTTACTAAAAATTAATTTATTCCCTGGGATCATTAGACTATAGATCGTGTTAATTGTTATTCATAGTCTTTTAAAAACTCTTTTCAGCCCCTTTTGGCTACTTCAAAAAGTTTAAGGTAAACTACCCAAAACGCGTTAAAATTTTAAAATTTTCCCCCTTTTTTTTAATAAAAAAAAACTATTAAAAAAAAAAAAATTTTTTTAAAAAAAAAAATTTTTCATGTTGATTTTAACTCACTTTTTCTGTTGTTGGGTCGTTATGTAATTTTTTTTTATTCCTTTTTGGGTTTAAAACTCCGAGGTTTTTCCAATGGTGGGGGATTTTTTTTGCCAACCCCCCTTACCAAAATTAACTTTTTAAGGGGCCCCCCATTCCAACTTCAGGGGAATAATGTTGAATACAACAAAGTGTGCATTTGTTTTGGGGGTTTTTTTTTTTTTTTTAAAAAAAATGTAAACCCGGATCCATTCCTAACCAGAGCAAATTAGCCACTCTTCCCCAAAAAAAAAAAAAACAGGATTTTTAAAAAAAAATAATAGGGGTGTGGTGCTTTGGGGGGCGCTATTTTTTTTTTTTTATGAATTTTAGAAAGTTGATTTATAAAAAATAACAGACTAAAAATGAAGCATTTCCTTTTTCAGGGGGAGTAAAAGCCAGAAATGGGTCAATGCTCTGTTTGAACTCCCCCTTGGGGGGGGAAAAAAAATTTCTTGAAGGGGGTTTTCTACTTAACTAATTTTAAAATTTTACCCAGTAAAACCCCCTGGGACCAAAAACCCCCTTTTCCCCGAATGAGTAAAATCTAAAAGTCTTTTTTAAATATTGACCCCCTTCAAAAGGGCAAACGGATAAAAAAAATTATTTTTTTGGGGGTTTTTGTTTTGGGCCAAATTTTTTTTTGATAATTCAAAAAAAAATTGTTTATTTTTTCCCAGACAAAAAGGGGGAAAAAAAACATTTCCTTTTTTTCGGGGGGGGCCCAATTTTAATGTTTAAAAATTTTTTATTAAAAAAAAAAAGTTTTTTTAAGGGGTAAAAGGTTTTTTTATTTTTTAGAAAACGGGGGGAAAAAATTCCCCGGGACTACTCAAAAAACCAAGCTTCCCCACTGGTACCGGAACCCCCCTTTGGGGCCCCATAATAAATGATCAATTTAAAAGATGTAACCCCGGGGTTTTAAAATTTTAATTTTAAAATTTTAAAAATTTTTTTGGAATTTTTTAATAAAAATATCCCCTTTAAAAAAATTTTTTTCCCCCTTAGGGGGAAAAATTTTAAAAGGTTTTTTTTTTTTTCCCCTAGGATTTTTTTTTTTTTCTTCCCTCCCCCTCCCCCCTTTTTCCTCCCTTTTTCCCTCCTCTCTCCTCCCCCTCCTCCTTTCTCCTTTTCCTCTCTCTCCCCCCTCTCCTCTCCCCCAACACCACACACACACACACACACACAACCACCCCCACAACACCACAAACACCACACCACAACACACCCCACACAAACAAACCTTTTAAAAAGAAAAAATTGAAAAAGTTTTTGAGAGCCCGTTTTTTGAAAATTTTTCTTAGTTTATATTCAGAAAAAAAACCCTTTTTTTTTAATTCTAAAAGAAGATAAAATTCAAGATTATCAGCACACAAACATGGCTGTGTCTAGGCCTTTTTTACTCTTTATTTTTAAAGAAAAGACAAAAAGATGTACACAATAATAAGTGGGTAGGGGGTTTGCGCACGCGCCACCAAACTCCCCCAAACCAAAAAAAAAAATAAAAAACCCCCCAAAAAAACCCCCCCCCCTGTAATACAAAACGTGACATAGCCCCACCCCCAACACACACACCCCCCCACAACACACACACAAAAAAAAACCCAAAACCACAAAAACCCCCCACACACACGTAATAACACAATTTACCCCCCCAAAAAGCACACACCCCCACACCACACCAAACACCCCCCACACACACCACCCCACACCCCCAAAAAAAAGGTCTGGGGTTGGTTTTTCAATACAAAAAATTGTGTTATAAAATCCCTCTGTACAATTTAAAAACTAAATTTGCCTTAAAG
Organism: Stramonita haemastoma; assembly: GCA_030674155.1. Taxonomy (NCBI): domain Eukaryota; kingdom Metazoa; phylum Mollusca; class Gastropoda; order Neogastropoda; family Muricidae; genus Stramonita; species Stramonita haemastoma. The sequence continues at coordinate 12,098 of JASPKP010005297.1, read as the reverse complement.
GGGACGAAAACTAAAAAAAGGTAAACTGTATTTGTGGAGAAAAGATAATGAAATAGTATATTCTTCTTTGGGGATATCTAAAAAAAACAATTTTTTTAAAACCCTGTTGTGCCTAATCTATCATTCCCAGTTTTTTGCTGAACCTTGCGTTTTTTGGGGGACATTGTTTTTAGCACTAAAGAAGTCGATAAATTCGGGTTTTTATAGTTTGTTAAAGTTGTTTTATATTTTAATTTTTTTTTTTATCGGGGCATTGGGGGTTTTCAGCTTTTGTTAAAATTTTTTTCTTGTTGGGGGTTTGTTGTTTTTGGGTTTTTTTTTTTTTTTTTTTTGGGTCAAAAAAAAATACTTAATTGAATTAGACGTAAACTGAGAACAACCCCAACCCCAACAAAAACACACCCCACCACACCAGGGGGGGGTCCCCCCAAACACATGGAAAAGTGATGATACTGTGATACTGATAGTCCCCCATAGCAGCAAGCAATAAATTTAGATTAGAATACTTTTTAAAAATTCAATGGGGGTTTGATATTGGGAAAATAAAGCCCAGCACTCACAATTTTATTTTAAAATAACAGATTTCAACAAAGCTCAACTTTTACTGTCGGGGAAAACAAATTTCAGGAAGGTTTGCCTTTTTTGCTGAAAGAAAAAAAAAAAAAGGGGGAAAAAAACCCCCCCCCCCCCCCCCCCCCCTTTTTCCCCAAAAAAGCGGGAAAACATTTATAAAAAAAACTTTACCAAAAGAGTTCTTAAAAATTAAAAAAACAGATGTTTAAAAGGAATTTATGAATCAATTTCAGAGATTTTTAAGTTTGTACAAAAAGTAAAAAAAGTGTCAAGCTTCACAACAGAAAAGGGAATAGAAAATGAGGTGAGCACTCGGGGAAGTTCAATTGTTTTCAATTTTTCCTGTTTCCTACTTTAATAAAAATTCATGCAGTTTGGGGGGCACACATGTTTATTATCTGGTAAAAAGAACCTTTTGTAAAGTTTTGGAAAAGGTTAGTGTTTGGGGCTGTTGTTTTGTTTTTTTTTTTTTTTTTAGTGGGGCCATTGTGGGGGTGGTGGGAGCGGGTAAAAAAAAAAAAATTGCAAAAACTGAATACAACAAAAAAAGGGGGATGGGGTGTAAAAACATCTGGGTTTTAAGAAGCAAATCACTTTTTATTTTTTTAATTTTAAAAAATTTTACATGTTCTCAGAGCCCTTGGGGGGTGTCAAGGGAAGGGTTGAGATTTTGTCCATGGATGGATATTGTTTATAATATAATTATTTTTTTAAAACATTTTTCTGGAGGACTTTTACCCAAAAAAAAAGAATCAAAAAGCATTCTGATTTCAGGAGAATTTAAAAAATTTAAAAACACATCCAGTGACATGTATGCAGAAAAAAAAAAATTGAAAATTTTTTTTGTCAACCCATTCTGAAAAAGCACTTTTGGGACCTACTTTTTCGGGAAAAAGGGTGGAATTCATTTAAAAAATGTTTTTGCACAAAATAAAATTTTTGGGTGTTTTTTCCCCATCTGGGACCTCAGTTTATAAATTTTATATCCCCATTGTCATCAAAAAGAATTTTTCCGGGGAAGTAAAGTCAGTACTGTGTTAAATTTTTAAAAATAACTCCGGGGGGGAAATTAATTTTAATCCCTTGAAAAGGTGCCTCAGGGTTTTGGCCAAAAAAAACCCAGGCTGAAAGGGGCACAGAACTTTCAATCTCTAACCAACCAGGGGCTATCCTGGGCCCCCCTGTAATCAAAGCCCCAAACACGGGGCACTAGTGACAGTGACACAGGGCAGCAACTTTCTTAGGTTCCCAACTAAAAAAGCTGTTTAAATTTTGAAAAATAACAAAAAAAAAAACCTTTTTTTTAAAAAAAAAAAAAAAGGGAAAAAAAAGGGGGGGGGGGGGGTTTTTTTTTATTTTCTAAAAAAAAAAAAAAGAACGGGGGGTTTCAAAAAAGGGGGAATTATTTAAAAAAAAAAAAAAAAAAGGGAAAAAAAATTTAAAAGGGGGAAAAAAAAAAAGGGGGGGGGAAAAAAAAAAGGGGAGGGGAGGAAAAAGGGAAAAAAAAGGGGAGGGGGGGGAAAGGAAAGGGGGAGGAAGAGGGGTCAAAAAAGAGGGGGGAGAGAGAAGCCCCGGAAAACAGGAAGAGAACAGGGGGGGGGGGGGGGGAAAGGGGGGGGGGGGGGGGGAAAAAAGGGGGGCCGGGGGGAGGGAGAAAAAGGAGGGGGGGGGGGGGGGAGGGGGGGGAGGGGGGGCAAAAAAATTTTTTTGGGGGGGGCCCGGGGGGGAAAAAAACCGAAAAAACCCCCCAAAAAAACCCCCCCCCCCCCCAAAAAAAACCCCCCCCCCCGGGGGGGGGGGGGGAGGGGGGGGGGGGGGGGGGGGGGGGGGGGGGGGGGGGGGGGGGGGGGGGGGGGGGGGGGGGAACGGGGGGAAAAAGGGGGGGGCGGGGACGGGGGGGCCCGGCCCCGGGGGGGGGGGGGGGCAGACGCAGCAACCCCCGAAACGGGGACAACAGGGACGGCAAACAAAAAAACCCAAGGGCAAAAGGGGGCCCCCTGGGGGGGGAAAAAAAAAAAAATTAAAAAATGATGCATACACAAAAAAAAATGCAGACTCATTTTTTCGTTTTAATTTTTAAAACACTGTTTCCAGTGTCCCATTCGGGGTTTTGCTTTTTGAAAACAGAAAGGGGGGGGGGGAGGGGGAGGGGGTTGTTAAACAGCTGTTCCTTTGGTGTAAAACCAATTTAAAAAGATTTTTTTTAAAAAAAAGGCCACCACTCGACTTAGCCCAGGCCAGTAAAAACAAAAGGTGTTGTCAGGTTGATTGTACAGGCAAAAACGGGGCCAAGGTATCCCCGGCTTTAAAATGGTTTTAAAGGGGTATTTAAAAACATTATGATTATGTTTTAAAAAATTATGTATATGAAAAGGAGTTGTTTTCAGTCATCAAATCCTGCTCTCCCCACAAAATGTCAACAGAAAAAAAAAACCCTTCCCCATTCAAGTCTTGCTATCAAAAATGATGGGGGGAAAAATTCCCTGAAGGCAAAGATGGCTACCTACACGTAGAAAGGTGGGAATGGATGTTTTAAAATTGGGGACAAAAAAAACGCATACCAGGGGGGATGGTGAAAAAAAAAAGCGAAGTGTTATTCATTATCCTCGAAATAAAAGAATTTTTTTTTTTAAAAAAAAAAAAAACAACCTGTACAGGTTCTCTTGAAAAACTTTTTCTTCTTCCCTTGTGGTTTCCTGGCCTGTTAATTAAAGTTTTTAATTTTTGTCGGGGGAGGCAAAAAGTTTACAGTCTGTCACAGTGAGTAACACTAACAGTGCGGGCCCCCAAAAAAACTTTATTTTCCTACATACTAAGTACTGGGTTTGGGGGGCACCTCTTTTCTGGGGGGTCTCAGCTGAGGTAGGTAGGGCAGGACTGGGGAAAAAAAGGTGGCTTTCCCCCCCAATAAATGAGACGGAGTTCCTGAAGGTCATTTTTTTTGTTATTGGACATGTTATTAATGGCAATAAAAGTGGCTTAAAAAAAAAAAGGGGTTGAAATGGACAAAATTTCTGTCAAAAATTATTACAAATTGAAATAAATAGACTGAGGTTGGACAAAATGGAAAAAAGCGGGAAGTTTTTTTTTGAAAAAAGGGGTTGTAGAATGGGCGGGTTTTTTTCAAAAAAAAATTTAAACAAAGGAAAAAAAATTATCCCTTTTGATTTTCATTATAAGATAAAAAAAAAAAAGCCCCGTTTAATAATAAATCAATCCCCCAAAATTGCCCCAACTTGCCCCCCACTGCCTTTTAAAGGGGGGTTCCTAACGCAAAATTTTTTGGGGGGTAATTGCAAAGGGGGGGATCATTTCTGGTGGGCCCCCAAATGGGGGGGGGCCCTGTTGGGCCTGGGGCCCCTTGTCGTGGGGGGATATTTTTTTTAAATTTTTTCAATTTCTGGTGATGGAGATTATGGGATTAAGGGGGGGGGTGTCCTACTATGATTCATAGTCAGTTTGAGAAGTCTGGAATAGTACTTGATTAAAATAGCAAAAAAAATGCTGTTTTTTTCTTTTTCGTCCTCTGGTCCCCAGTATCAAGGGGTTATGTGAGTGTGTGTGTATTTTGGTGTGTTTTTGGGGTTTGTTGTTTGTGTTTGTTTGTTGTTGTGTTTTTTTGGTGTTTTTTATGTTCTTCCGTTGTGGTTTGTGTGTTCAGTAGGGGTTGTGTTGGTGTGTTGGTGATTGTGTGTGGTTGTGTGTGGGTTGTGTGTTGTGTGTTGTTGTTGTGTGTTTTGGTGTGTGGTTTTTGGTGTGGGGGGTGTGTGCGTGCATGCGTGCGGGGTTTTGTGACGGTGTGTGGGGAGCATGCACCAACATGCGCACTGCAACTTTTTTTAAAATAAAAATCCTCTGGACTAGGGGGCATCAATCCATCTTTAAAAATTTTTATTAAAAAACCCATTTTGTTTTTACTTAAATAAATTTAAATAGTTAAACTTATTTAAAAAAAAAATTTTAAAAATTTTACGTCTCGGGGGTTATGAAAAAACCCTATAATTCTTGAATTTAAAATTAGCCAAATGCAAAAGGGGGAACATGCATTTGTCAATGTTTTCTCCAAGAGGATTTTTTGTTCATAAAAGTGGATTGGGGGCAAACCTTGGACTCAAGTTGTAGAGCACAATGGGTTAAATAACAGAGAGGGTTTGATAAAAAAAAATGCATTTATTGATCCAAATACCCCTCCAGTCTAGAATCAGAAAAATTTTTTCGACTCCCTTCTGGACGTATGGATTTTAGAGAAAAAGACCCATGAGGGGATCTAACAAAACACTTTTAAAAAAGGGGGGGTGTGGTTGTTGGTGTTGGGTGTGGGTGGGTGTGGGGTTTTGGTTTTGGGGGTTTTGGTGTTTGTGGTTGGGTGTGGGTTGTGTGTGTGTGGTGGGGTTTTGTGGGTGGTTGTTTGTGTGTTGTTGTGTGTGTTGGTTTTTTTTTAATTTGGGGTTTTCCGGGGTTTTTAATCGGTTATTAAAAGGGGAAAGAACCCCCAACAAATTTCCCAAAACCAATGCCCACCCCCCCACACCCCCATTTTGACACAAAACCCCTGCACCCCAAAAAACACAACCCACCCCCCACACCAAACCCACAACACACACACAAACACAACACACCACACAACCCCACACACCAAAACACAAAAACCCCCCCAAATTCCCCAAACCCCCATTTCCCCCAAAAAAAAAATTTTTACGGGGACGGGTTGCATTTTCCCAGGGAAATTTTTTCCCCAAAAAGTTAACATAATGCGGGGGACTCCCCACTCCCCCAAAAGGGGCCCCTTCCCCAATTTTTTCCCCCTTTTGGGTCTTTTTTTTTTTTTTTTTTTTTTGGGGAAATGAAGACTTTAAAAAATTTTTTTTTCCCCTTTCCCCCCCCCTTTTTTTGAAATGGGGGTTAAACTTTGTTAAAAAATTTTTGTAAGAGTTAAAGGAAAATTCTCCGGGGGGGAAGGGGTACATATTTAAAAATTCAAAACCCCGGGGGACATGTTTTAAATTTTAAGAAGTTTGTTTTTTTTTTATATAAAAAATAAAAAAATAAAAATAAATAAATTTTAAACCTTTTTCACTGGTTTTTTTCCCCCAAAACACACAGGCCCCCAAAAAAAAAATTCCCCCTTTTTTTTTTAAAAAATTTTAAAAACCCCTTAAAAAAAAAAAACCAATTTAAAAAACCCCCTTTTAAAAAAAAGGGGGGGCCCAAGGAATTTACAAACTTTTTTTTTTAAAAAAAAAAATTTTTTTAAAACCCCTTTTTTTTAAAAAATTTTTAAAAACCCATGGGGGTTTTAAAAAAATTTTTTTTTCCTTTTTTAAAATTAAAAAACAAGGGTTTTTTTTAAAAAAAAAAGGGGGTTTAATTAAATTTAAATTTTAAAATTTTAAAAATTTTTTTTTTTAATTTAAAAAATTTTTTTTAAAAAAAAATTTTTTTTTTTTAAAAAAAATTTTTAAATTTTAAAAAATTTTTAAAAAAAAATTTTTTTTTGAAAAAATTTTTAAAAAAAAAATTTTTTTTTTTTTTTTTTTAAAAAAAAAAGGGTTTTTAAATTTTTTCTTTTTTTGTAAAATTTTAAAAAATTTTTCTTTTGTTTTTTTTTTTAAAAAAAAAAATTTTATTTTCAAATTTTTTTTTTTTAAAAATTTAACCCAAAAATTTTTTTTAAAAAAACCCCTTCTTTTCAAAGGGGCCCTTGGGGGAAAAAAATTTTTTAAAAAATTTTTAAAGGGGGGAATTAAAAAAACGGGGGTTTTTTTTCAAAATTAAATTGTTTTTTGGGGTTATTTAAACATTGAAGGGATTTTTATGGGAAAAAGTGGTTAAAAAATTTTCCCTTCTTTTTTTTTTTTATAAGGGGGGTTTTTTTTTTAAAAATTTTTTAAAAAAAAAGGGGGGTTTGGTGAAAAATTTTTTTTAAAAAAAATTTTTTTAAATTAATTTTTAAAAAAATTTTTATTTTTTTAAAATTCTTTGGGGGTTTTTTTTTTTGGTTTTTTGGTTTTGTTTTTTTTTCCCCCCGGGTTTTTTAAATTTTTTTTTTTTTTTTTGGGGGGTTTTTTTTTGGGGGGGGGGTTTGGGGTTTTTGTTTTTTTTGGGGGGTTTTTTCCCAAAAGGGTTTTAAAAAAAAAAATTTAAAAAAAAAAAAAAAAAAAAAAAACCCCTCTAATTAATAAGAATTTTTTTTAAAACTTTTTTTTTAGGAAAAAAACCCCCTCGAAAAAAAAACCCCAGTTTTTCCCGAAAAATTTTTTTTTAGAGGGAAATCAAAAAAATTTCGGGAAACCAAACAGATCGTACCGGGATGGGCTGTTGAAAAATTTTCGGTTTCCCCCTTTTTTTAAAAAAATCCGTTAAAAATAAACTAACGGTTTGTTTTTTTTTTTTCCGAACCCCTGTATAATACTTGTAAGAATTTTATTTTTTAATTTTATTTATATAAAAATTTTTTATTTTTAAATTTGTTTTTTTTGGGTGTTTAGGGGGGTGTTGTTGTGTGTGGGTTTTTGGGGGGGGGCATGGGGGTGGGGGGGAAGGTGTGTGTGTGGGGGTGTGTTGTGTGTGTGTGTGTGTGTGTGGTGTGGGTGTGTGAAGCCCCCTTTTGGGGAAAATTTTTTCAAAAAAACAAATCCCCGTAGGAAAAAAGTTGAAAAATTTATAACTTTTTAAACTAAAGTCAAAAGGGAAAAGGGGCTCTAAATCATTATTAAGTGGGGTGGGTACTTAATTTTTAATGGTCAAAAAAAACATGCCCCCCTTCCCCCAAAATTTGATGACCCAAGTTTTTTCCCGGGTGGGGAAATTTTTTTTTCCCCCTGGAGTTAAATCTGCTGAAACTTCCCCTCCCAAAAAAAACTTTTTTTTGGATGGGGATGAAAAGAAGGGGCCCCCGTGGCAAAAAACGCCCCCAAAAACTCTTGGCTTTAAACTTTTAAATCCTGTTCCGTTTTTTTTTGGGGAGTGGGGGCCCATTGTGTGCGGTGGGAACAATGAAAAATATTTACCAGCTGCATACACCAGGGGGGGGGGACGGAAAATAAAAAAAAAGGCAATGAGTGTTATTTTTTTTTATCCGGGGAAAATAATAAAAAGAAAAAGAAAAAAAAAAAGAAAAAAGTAAGATCAGCTTTGCCACACCCCCATGTTATTACTTTTAAAATAATTACCAAAACTGCCCCCCCCCCAACTTTTTCTACATTATTTGAAAAAACTTGAAAAATCGTTTTTAGACAATGGCTAAAAAAAAAAATTTAAAAAAAAAGTGTGACACTTTTAAAATTTTGTCTCCGATTTTACCCTATTTGAATTGAAAAAAAAAGGTTGCGACTTTTTTTTTTTTTCGGGATGACAGCCCGACAATTTTAAAAATTTGGGGACCCCGGCCCAAAAACCATCTTTTTTGATCTTAGACAAAGTGGAAAAAAACATTTATAGGCCTAATGGGTACAAGGTTTTATTATTTTGGGCCCCGAAGCACCCGGATAAAATTTGGCATGGCGTGGGGGTGGGGGTGTGACCAGTTTTTGAAAAAAAAAAAAACCAAATGTCAGAGACAATAATGTAAAAAACCCTTAAAAACCCCATTTTATAATGAGTTTTTCAAACTTCAAAAAAATGAAAGGGGGCGTGGAGCGACAGGCAAATCAAAATATTATGCGTAAAAAAAAGTCCGGCTTCCCCACGGGGGGTTTTGCCGGGAATATTATGGCTCCCAAAAACCGTCTTTTTTCCCGTAAAAATTTTTAACAAATTTTTTTGGGCCCCTTTTTCTTCAAAAAAAAACTTACCCGTATTTTTCCAGTCTCTTGAAGTACTGACATAATTGACCCCCTTTTTCTCTTCATTTGGCTGTCAATGCAAATAATTCCAAAAAACCCTTTTAATTTTAAACAAATTTTTCCACAAAAAGGGCCGCGTACTTTTTCTGTTGCAGTCAGTTTTTTTGGGGAAACCCACCACCAAAATTGTAAAAATAATTTGTAAAATCGAAAACTCGTGGAGTCTCGAAATGACAGGGAGAACAAAGTTGTGGTTTTTTTGTTTTTTTTTTTTTGTTTGTGCTTTGTTTTAAAAATTTTTTTCTCGGCTTAAAAGCTAGAAAAAGTCATACCTACAATAGCCGGTTACCTTATATTGTCTTTAAAGGGAAATTTGCATAAAAAAAATTTTATCGTAGTTTTTAAATTAAAATCAGGTCCATGATTTAAAGAAAAACCCCCAAAAAATTAAAAAAATAGTTTTTTTTTTTGGCTGCCCTCATCCCGTTGAAATTTTCCAAACCCCTTTTTTTTTCCCCTTTTTTTTTTTTTTTCCCTGGGGGTTTTAAAAGGGGTTTTTTTTCCCAAAAAACCCCCGGGGTTTTTTTTAAAAAATTTTTAAAAACCCCAAAAAAAAGGGGGGGAAAAAAAACCCAATTTTTTGGGGGGAAAATTAATTTTTTTTTGGTTTTTTTTAAAAACCCCCCCCTTTTTTTTTTTTCCCGGGGGGGGGGGGGGTTTTTTTGGGGGGGGGGGGGGGGGGGGGGGGGGGGGGGGGGGGGGGGGGGGGGGGGGGGGGGGGGGGGGGGGGGGGGGGGGGGGGGGGGGGGGGGGGGGGGGGGGGGGGGGGGGGGGGGGGGGGGGGGGGGGGGGGGGGGGGGGGGGGGGGGGGGGGGGGGGGGGGGGGGGGGGGGGGGGGGGGGGGGGGGGGGGGGGGGGGGGGGGGGGGGGGGGGGGGGGGGGGGGGGGGGGGGGGGGGGGGGGGGGGGGGGGGGGGGGGGGGGGGGGGGGGGGGGGGGGGGGGGGGGGGGGGGGGGGGGGGGGGGGGGGGGGGGGGGGGGGGGGGGGGGGGGGGGGGGGGGGGGGGGGGGGGGGGGGGGGGGGGGGGGGGGGGGGGGGGGGGGGGGGGGGGGGGGGGGGGGGGGGGGGGGGGGGGGGGGGGGGGGGGGGGGGGGGGGGGGGTTGGGGGGGGGGGGGGGGGGGGGGGGGGGGGGGGGGGGGGGGGGGAAAGGGGGGGGGGGGGGGGGGGGCCCCCGGGGGGGGGGGGGGGGGGGGGGGGGGGGGGGGGGGGGGGGGGGGGGAAAAAGGGGGGGGGGGGGGCTTCTTCTTTTTTTGTTGGTTTTTTTGCTGTGGTGGCTACATGTTTTAAAAATTTTTTTTCCCACACATATCCTCATTTTTTAAACTTTCCCCTTTCTTTTAAGGGGGGAAAATTTTTGCTTTTTTCGGGAATTAAAAAGGGGGGCCCTTTAAAAATTTTTTAAAAACATTTCCCCCTTGGGGGGAGGGGGGGAACTAAAACGACCCTTTTCTTTTTTTTTCCCTTCCCCTTTCTTCTTTTTGTTTCGGGGGTTTAGTGGGAAAAAAGGGGAAAACCATGGGGCTCTTTTTTTTTTTTTTTTTTTTTGGGAAAAATTTCCGGGGCCCCCAAATGTGTTCGGGATTGTAATTTTTTTTTTAAAATCCATTCCCCCCGGGACCCCCCCAAGGGGGGCCTTTTTTCTTTTAATTATTTACTTTATTTATTTTTTTGGGTTTATATTTTATTTTTTAAGGGGTCAAAAGCAAATTTTTCTCTGCGGGGAAAATAAAAGGGCGGGCTCTCCCCCCGGGGGAGTTTCCGGCTTTGGCCAAAAATTTTGCAGGGGGCCCCCCCCTTCAGGGCGCGGGTGTGTTTTTTTTTCCCCCTTTCGCTCCCCTTGCCCCACCCAAGTGTTGGTTTTTGGGTTTTTTACACAGGGGGAGTAAAAAAGCGTTTTCATTGTTTTTTTTTTTTTCTAATGTGGGGCCCGGTGTTTTTTGAAACCCATGCATGCTTTTGTGAAAGGGCCGGGGGTGTACCCCCGGGGGTTTGCGAGGCCGGGGGTGTTTGTTGGTGGGGGTGTGTTTGTGGGGGTTGTTTTGTGTTTTTGGTTTTGTTTTGGGTGTGTGGTGTTTTTTGTTTTGGGGTTTTAGGGTGTGTGGGGGGTTGGGGGCCCGTCCCATTTTTTGGCGGGGTGTGGTGTGGGTGTTTGGGGCTTTTTGGGCGGGGGGGCGCGCCCCCGGCGCGTGTGTGTGTTTTGGTGTGTGTGTGTGTGTTGTGTGTGGGGTGTGTGTTTTGTTTTGGGGTTGGGGTTTTTTAAACCCCACCCATTTGGCCTAAAAGGGTTTTTTGCAAATTTAATAAATCCTTCTCCTTCACCCAAATTCCCCCCCAGCACTTTTTTTCCCAAAAACCTCCCTTTTTAAAAAATTTAGCGAAAAAGCCGGGGTTTTTAAAAAAACATTGTAAAAAGGGTTTTTCGTTTTTTTGCTTTTGGGGAAACCCGGGCCCCCTCGGTTTATGGGTCTTACTAAAGGGGGACTTTTTTTTTCGGGGGGGGGGGGGGGGGGGGTAAAGGTCCCAAATTTTTAATCCCGGAAAAAAACCCCCCCTACCCCCCCCTTTTTCATTTTGGCTTGGGGAAACCCCCTCAAAAAGGGGGTTAAAGGTAAACTGATGCTTTTTTGCCCCCCTAAAAACCCACATGGGTTTAAAATTGGGGTTTTTAAAACCTTTTTAAATTTTTTTCCCTTTAAAAAAAAAAAGGAAAAAGGAAAAAAAAAAAAAAAAAAAAAAAAACCCCTCCCCCTAAAATGGGTGCTTTGGGTGGCTCGTTTGCCGGTCCGTCAGATATAAAACCCGAATTTAGGAAATAAAACAATTTTGAAAAAAAGAAAAGCATTGGATTCATGGAAAAAATACCCCACAACACCAGAAAGTCTTTAAACCCAATTTATAGCAAGGGGCGTATGGAAAAACCAACAATTACAAAAGAGGGGTGAAAAGTTGGGGCGGAATGTTTGTCAGGCGTTATGGTTAAAGTCCAAAATGGAAAGTCGGTCAACCAAATACGAAAGCCCCAATTTTTCTTTGCAATTTGTTGGGGCCAAGCTTTAACAAAAAAAAAACACCAAAAAAGATAAAGCATCAATATCGTTCGAAAAGAAATTTTTTCTTTTGCTGTACCAAAAAAAAAAAGAAGTTTTTTTGTCTTTTTTCAAAAAAAAAAAAAGGGCTTTGATGGGTGATGTGAACCGACGCACTGAGGTGGGGATTTTTCCTTCCCTTGTCGTCAAGAAGCTTGTTTGATTGGTTAAAAAAAACTAGTTTGCGGTTGTTGCTTGTCCTAGAGTGAAAAAACAAAAAAAAACCCACGGTACCAAAATGGGTATGCGGTCTGCTATATTTTTTCCCCTGCGTAGCCAAAAAAGCAAGCCACCTTGCACAAAGCACGTACACGTTCGGGGAAAAAGAAGAAAAGAGATACAGGGATCTTTAAGATGATTGACTGTACAGCTCAATGACTCCAAACAATTTCAAATAAAAGGGGAGAGAGAGAGAGAGAGGCCTTTGAACTGGGGACAGAATTTTTTTCATGAAAGGCCGTTGGTGATATATGGGGGGGGGTTGTGATCAGCTCACGCTGAATAATGAAAGGAAATAACGGGAAGTAGGGGCTGAGAAAAGGCAAACAAATGCTTAGGGAAAAAATTTACGCCCTTAAAAAACATAAAAAAAAG
>JASPKP010005296.1:0-12500 GCA_030674155.1 Stramonita haemastoma | reverse complement strand
TTTTGTTGTTTTGGTTGTGCCTTTTTGTTCGATGTCCTTTTCTTTTGATTGACCATGTCATTGCAAAATACCAGCAAGCAGATTGGCAACAAGAAGGTTCCAGGGTCCTTGAGTGCGTTTGTGGAAACAGAGATTATAAAGGCATGCATTTAGGGTAAAAGATACCAAAGTTTTATGGTTCGAGCTCAGTTTCAGAATTTTTTCTTCCCTGTTTTTGTTAAATCTTGGGTGGTGGTCTGGGTGCTATTTTTTCCTTAGATGCGATAATATGCCAAGTCTGTGTGTGAGAGATGCATTTAGCGCATATAGAAGAAGCCATGGTAACAGGAAGAACGCGCTGTAACACACGCAAGCACGCACGCACGCACATGCACACGCGGAATCGAAATTAGAACACAGACTCACTTCAGTGGCCCCTGTGCGTCATTGATTAATGAATCGTGATAGAATTGATGATTATTTCTGCATGTATAATGTGTGCAATTTCACACAACACACACACACCACACACACACACACACACACACACACACACCACACACACCACACACACACACACACAAAACACGAGCATACACACACACACACACAACATATATATATATATATATTTTATATATATATATATATATTATAATATATATATATAATATATATATATATATAATATATGTTTGAATGTTATGTATATGTAACTATATGCATGTGTGTCTACATTTTGAATATTTTTTTCTTTTCATCTATTTTGTGTGTTCTTGGGGGAGGGGGGTTGTTGTTGGTTTTGTTGTTGGGGTTTTTTTGTTAGGGTTTTTTTGTTTTTGTTTTGTTTTTTGTTGTTGTTTTTTTTTTGGGGGGGGGAGTTGGCACATCAATATAAAAGAGTGAATGAAGAAAGAAAAATCGTTTTACTCACATTTCTTTCTCCCCCTCCCTCCCTCCCTCTCTCTCTAGCTCTGTCTCTGTTCTTCTCTCCTCTCTCTCCCCTTCTCTCTCTCTTCTCTCTCTCTCTCTCTCTCTCTCTCTCTTCTCTCTCTCTTCCTCTCTCTCTCTCATCTCTCCTCTCTCTTCTCTCTGTCTCTCTCTCTCTCATGATAATGAAAATAATGCTAATACTAATTGTATCAACAACAACAACAAAACATAAAAGTTGGATGTGCATGGCCTGACTAGTCAGGCACTTTACAGCAGCACAACGCTTTATCGCTCACATGACAGATAACAATAGTTGCTGTCTGAGCGTTCGACAGAAAATACAAGAACAAAAATAACTTTATAATAAAATTAAACATATTTTTTTTCCGTGTGTGTGTGTGTGTGTGTCCGTGCGTGTTTGTGTGTGTGTGTCTGTGTGTCTGTGTGTGTGTGTGGGTGTGTGTGCGTGCTGCGTGCGTGCGGGTTTCTTTCTTTTTTTATATTCTTCTATATCGAGGATAAGGGGATAAGCACTCATGGGTTTTTTTCATCCATCCCCGGGTGTGAATGCAGTTGTGTAAATATTGTCATCTGTTCCCACCGGCACACAAGGCCTATTACGAAAAGTGGAACAAAATTTTAAATGTGTGCGCAAGATGTTCTGCGTGCGTTCGCAACGGAGCCTCGGTTTACAGTCTCATCCGAAACACTTTTTGGAGAAGTGGAGTCAGCACTGATGTTTAACTGTATGTGTGTGTGTATGTTTTTGTGTGTGTTTGTGTGTTTTTTGCGTGCGTGGTGCGTGCGTTGCGGTGCGTGCGTGTGTGTGTGTGTTGTGTGTGTGTGTGTGTGTGTGTGGTGTGTGTGTGTTTTCAAAATTTGAAACTCTGGATCCAGAGAAGCTGAGTTTTCAGGCAGTTTTTTCCCTTTTTCTACTGTCAGCTGAGTGGGCGGTCAGAAAATCGACACCATCTTTGCAGAGACGTACGTAGAAATCTCTCTGTCCTGTTGTCTCCTTTTATTCGTATTTTTCCGCTGGGGTTTTCTTTTGCGGTGTCTTCTTTTCCCTTTTTTGGGTGTTTCTGTGAAGTTTGGGGGGGAGGGGAAACTGTGTGTGTGTGTGTATGTGTGTGTGTGTGTGTGTGTGTATGTGTGTGTGTGTGTTTCTTCATTAATTTTAACGTCTATTTGTGTGTTTGTGTGTGTGGTGTTTGTGTGTGTCTCTGTGTCTGTGTTTTTTCTGTGTGCATTTTGTGTGGTATGGATGGAGGGGATTTAGGAGGAGAGGGGGGAGAGAAGAGAGAGAGAGAGAGAGAGAGAAGAGAGGAGGAAGGATGGGGAGAGAGAGAGAGAGAGAGAGAGAGAGAGAGAGAGAGAGAAACACTGAGAACACTGTTTCTCCCGAGCCAATGTTAAGCAGCATCAAGCGTGGTTACCAAGTGGATGGGTGACCGTTTGAGAGAAAGAGGAGGGAGGGAGAGAGAAGAGAGGGGAGAGAGAGAGGGGAGAGAGAGAGAGAGAGAGAGGAGAGAGAGAGAGAGAGAGAGAGTTTCGCAGTGTGCAGAGGCAATGTTAATGATATTAAACTTAGTCATTTTTTCCATTGTTAGAATATACTCCAACCATTCCGACAATACAAAAGCATCATGTCACTGAAAAAACAAAATCCTGATATTCAAAACCATCATTTTACTCATCAGCTTTCCCAACATGCATTCATAATAGTTATAGAATGACAAACACACATTAAACTCCCCCCCCCCCCTCCCCCCAATGTTCTAGACACAACAGTGGTTTAGGTAACGCTACTGTTGGTTCGGCCGCCGCTGTAGTCAAGTGGTTAGGGCGTTGGACTCGTAATCTAAAGGTTTGCGGGTTCGATCCCACTTTCCGCTATGGCGTTTGCCCTTGGAAAAGGCACTTTACGGCTATTTTTTTTACCCCCCCAGGTGTAAAAGGGGGGTACCAACCTTGGTTTTGGGGGGTTAAACCCCGCGATAGATGGCGTCCTATCCAGGGGGAGTCTAGACTCTCCAGTCGCTTAACGCCACAGAAACCGGGTTAAGCACCGGCCTGATGAAACCTTAAAGGGTCGGGACAGACTTTAACTCTCTTTTTTTAACTGTTGGTTCGGGGGACGGGATAGCTCAATGGTCAGGCACTCGCTTTCCCCCCAAATTAAGGTTAAGCAGCATCGAGCATGGTTACCAAATGTATAAGTAACCGTTTGCACGCCTTGGCTTCAGCACAGTCCTCAATCCACCCAGCTGTAAATGGGTACCTACCCCTTAGGGTCAGGGAAGGTAAAGCAGCGAGGGGAAAAAGAGATAGGTCCAACCCACGCCATACTGGCCCCCTAAAAAATAAGATCTCCGACGCCTTGCTCCCCCCCCCCCCCCACCCCACCCCCACCCCCACCCCCCCCCCCCACCTTTCCAACAACCCCCTTTAAGTTACGAAACACCTTTATACCTTTATACCTGTACCCAGGGGGGCGAAGAAGAAGCCTTACCTGACTCAGGAGCAGTTCACGGAGTTTCTGAAACGGGGAGCAGCGGGATCACCGGCCGAACGAGGTGCTGTACCCCCTCTTCAACGAGAAGCAGGTCCGCGAGTTCATCGCCCTCCATGAAGCCAAGAGCGGCATGGCCAACAAAGGTAGGTGTGTTTTATTTTATTTTTTTTTATTTTAACCATTTATGTCACAGCAGATCTACTGCGTAAAAATTCAGGCTGCTCTCTCTCCCCCGGAGAGAGTAGTTGCCACAATGTAGCGCCACCCATTTTTTTTTTTTTTTTTTCCCCGTCTGCATTTCTATTTTTTTCTGTATTACAGTGGCTTTTTCTACGTTTTTTGCCAGGGAAAAATCTCTTGTTGCCGGGGGTTCTTTTACGGGCGTTAAATAAATGATGTGCAACACAGGGGACCTCGTTTTCGTCTCGCCGAAAGATATGTGTGGTTTTGGGGTTGGGGCGTGTGCGTGCGTGGCGTGTGGCGTGTGGGCGCGCGGCGCGCGCGCGTGTGTGGTGTGTGTTGTTGTGTGTGTGTTTTTGGTGTGTGTGTGTTTGTGGTGTGTGTGTGTTGGTGTGTTGTTTTGTGTGTGTGTTTTGTTGTGGGTTTGTGTGTGTTTTTTTTTTATTTATCTATTTATTTATCTATTTATTTTTTTTTTAAATCGGGTTTAATGGAATAAGCTTTCATACGCTTTTTTACCCCACCCCCGTGGTATGCAGTTTTGTAAATTTATCGGTTCCCACCCGGTCCGATGGCCTACACTTACGAAAAACGGTTTTAGTATTCAACGTGTGCTCTAGTGTTTTGCGTGCGTTTGACACGGGTTCGGTTTATATTCTCATCAAAGATTTGTGCGTGTGTGTTTGTGTGGAGTGTGTGTGGGTTTTTTGTGGTTGTTTGTGTATGTATTTTGGGGGTTGTGTTTATGGTGGGGTGTGTGTTTGTGTTTGTGGGTTTGTGTTTGTTTTTTGTGTTTGTGTCTGTGTGGTTTGTGTGTGTGTGTGTGTTGTGTGTGTGGGGTGTGTGTGTGGGGTGTGGTGTGTGTGTTGTGTGTGGTGTTTTGGGGTGTTGAGTGTATTTATTTATTTTTTTTTTTTTTATTTTTTCTTATATATATCGGGATAACAGAATAAGCATCATGTGCTTTTTTTTCATCCGGGGCCCCGTGTCAAGCAGTTTTGAAATATTGCTCTGTTCCCACCCGGCCACGAGGCCACACTTACGAAAAGCGGGAAAAGGATTTAAGTGTGCGCAAGATGTTTTGCGTGCGTTCGCACACGGGCCCTCGGTTTAAAGTCCATCCGAAGGACTTTTGGGGAGAGTGTGTGTTTGTGTGGTTTTTTGTGTTGAGTGTGTGTTTGTGGTGTGTGTGTTTGTGTTGTGTGTGTACAAAGCACCAAAAAAAAGTGCGGGGGGGGGCTTGTTTTTTGTTGTTTCTAAGGGGGCGGGACTACTTTGTGTTTTTAGAAACTTTCAATAAAGGGGGGGGGACTTGTTTTTGTTGTACAAAAAACCTTTCAAAAACGGGGAGGGCTTTTTTGCGCTTATAAAATACAAGAAAAGGGGGGGGGGGGGGGGGGGGGGGTTCTTGGGTGTACAAATCATTTTTGTGTTTGTGCCAAGCATTCATCTAAAGCTTTCAATGCAGTGCTGTCACAAATCTGCACTCACTACATTTACACTGCCGACGCCACATCACCCATACACTAACCACACCCCAAACCCCAAACCCCCCCCCCCCCCCCCCACACCACCCACACCACACCCACAAAAACACTACCACATACACTACACTACATACACTACACTACATACACACCTACACTACACCACACACACCCACTACCTCACTACAGTATAAAACAATACAAACAATACAATATGTATGATATATACGATATAGTAATATGATATGATACGATACGAACAATATATGTATAATATAATATAATTAAGTAAATGAAAGAATGAAGTAAAAATTTTGAAAAAAAAAAAAAAAATATAAAAAAAAAATTTAAAAAACAAAAAACATCACAACACACACACTACAAATCCCCTTGGCCCTTGCCGGCCCCTTTCCCCCCGGGGGGTTTCCCGCAGTTCCAGACGGGAAAAAACCCCCGACCGCCACGCAAACTGGGGCCCCGTGAGGGAAAACCGCCCCCTGGCCCCAACTTTTCACAACTCCTCCCCCAAAAACCCACCTCCAGGTAAAAATGCCACCAACACCTACCTACGGTAAATGCCACACAAAACCCCTACCTTTCGGAAACTGCCACCCCAACCCCTACCCCAGGTAAAATGCCCCCCCACCTCCTTACAGGAAAGAACTTCACCTCTCTAACACCTTCTCAAGGTAATTGCCCACAAAAACCCCCATTCCCCCAGATAAAACTGCCCCACCCAATCACCACCTCACGGTAAACAAATCCACACATCACCTACCTCACAGGTAAACAACGCCCACATCACCCCAACCTCACAGGTAAACAAAAATGCCCCCCCACACCTACCCACAGGTAACAAAATGCCACACACACCTACCTCACAGGTAAACAACTGCCACACACCCCTACCCAAGGTAAAAAAATGCCACAAACACCACCTCAAGGAAACAACGCCCCAACACCACCTCACAGTAAACAAAATGCCACCAACACCAACCTCACAGGGAAAAAACAACTGCCACACAAAACCTACCTCACAGGTAAACAAATGCCCCCAAAAACCCACCCTCACAGGTAAACAATGCCCCAAAAAATCACCTCCCACAGGTAAAACAACGCCACCAAATCACCTCACAGGTAAACAACTGCCCACATCACCTACCCACAGTAAACAATGCCCAAAACACCTACCCACAGGTAAAAAACTGCCCTCTTAACACCTATCTCAAAGGTAAACAAAACCCCTCTTTAATACTGTCGCACAGGTAAATGCCACACAACCCTATCTCACAGGTAATTTAATTGTCACTCTTTACACAACACCTATCCAAGGTAATAACTTCCTTTACACAAACACCTATCCACAGGTAAAAGCCCACACATCAAACCCCCCTCACAAAACCCTTTTTGACAAGTAAAAGAGCATCAAAAGCCTATCTCAGAGGGAAAAAAAACCATCAGTTTTTTCACACAAATTCATCCACAAGAAAAATCCCTCACTTCTTGCGCTTATCATTCATCTTGTGCATTTCTACACAGCTTATCTTTTGTCTACCGTGGCCTATAGCATGCTTAACGTTTTTTGGTTTATTTTGGGTTTTCCTGAAATTGTCACAAAACAAGTGTGTGAATTTATGTAAAATTATCGGGGGGATTTCCAGGGGCCCGTCTAGACTCCGGTTTACCAAAGGGGGATTTTTTTTCGTACACCGTTTTTTTTCTCACCATCAAGGTCCGCATTTTTCGCAGGGATGAGTCTAAAAAAACCCCACACCTGTTACATGGGGTTTTTAAAAAAAAAAAACATTTGTTCCCACCGGCCCCTGAAATGGTTACCTTCAAAAAGGTTGAATGGGTTTAAATAATAATGTGTGCAAAATATTCTGTGTCGCTTTCACACGGGCCTTAGTTTTACCTTTTTTTTACAAAGGCATTTCGGGGGGGAGGAGTTGGACTCCATATTACTCCTTGAATATCCCCTTGAACGAATCCTCAGCATAAACTCGAAACCTGGCCCTCAGCACGGGGGCAACGCCCCTACCCCCAGGGCCATCTCGCCTCCCGATGTATATGACTTTTGCCTGGATTGAAGGAATATGGAGTGTTGAGTTGAAACTGGTGGTGGTTTAGGTCATCAGTTCACGGGGAAGTCCAAGTGGAGATCACCGCCAGGGGGTTTTGGGTGAGCGGCTGTCGGGGCATTGAGCTGGACTGCTTGGGGGGGCAAGGGGCAGGATGAGGAACCCAGATCACCACGCTACACCCTGTGCCACCGAAATTTTTCCTTCAAGGATCTGCTTTCGAATACGCCCTTCTTACTTTGTGAACTGCCTGGGATTTGTTTATTGTTTGTTTGTTTGTTTGTTTCTTTTTTTGTTCCTCGTAAGCTCTGGGTTCCACCAAAAGGTGAGATTTTGTGCATGCTGCCGTTTTCCCCCATTTGGGTAGCCAAATTTTTAATTCGGGGAAATTTAAATGCTAGACACAAAATGTTTGTAGACTTGTTATTTTTTTTCTTTTGGGAGATCTTTGAGGGTTCACCCTAGGGGAGATTTTTTTGTAGCGACCATATTTTACCCACATAATGGAGCCACTGTTCGTTTTGGAATAGATCCGCCTGGAAGTGGGAACAAGTATGAAACCCTTTTTTAGGCTTTTGTAAATCCCAGGGTCAGTAAATTTTTCCCCAAAAGATCCAAAGAAAGTCAGCAAGTGAAGGGATTCTGTCTTCTTATAAATTTCATAGTAATTTCAGGTTTTTTTTTCCCCTCTTTGAATTCAGGCATTAATTTCAAAATCTGTTTTTCAATAAGCAACCCGTTTTAAACAACAAAATAAAAGTTTTTTTTTCCCATGAAGAAATTTTATTTAACTAAAGAACACTGAAAAGGATGTTTTTTTTAAAACTACTTTCTAAAACATTACCAGGAGAATATAGTGCGAGCCTTTAAAAATGTAGTATCATAGTTTTTTTTAAAATGCTGATAGGCACGTTCAGTGGCTCCTGCGAGGGGGACGGAACCTTTCGATTGTCCCTTTGCCTTTTTCCCAAAGGAAACTTTTCCCGTGCGTGGAGAGGGGGTCTCACGGGTAACAGTTTGCCCCCATACTTACTTAAACCCCGGGTTTTGCGCTCTAAAGACTAAGCGCACTCCATAGTCTTCCGGGGCTGAGGGTGCCTATTGTGTCCTTTCTCAGTTTAGATGTCCTCAGTAAAAAACCGGTTTTAAATTTCATTTGTATTTTGGGGGTGCTCAAACCCCGGGCCACAGATCTCAAGCTCATAACTTTTCCCTTAGGCTTATCACCATTCTGGCTTTTTTTAAGTGGTAGAGGTGTTCCCTTTTATAGCTGACGGAGATGGTGGTTTTTGCAGGATTTCGGAAGCCATTGCAGAGAGTTGCCTTCAAGACATCAAGTACCCGTTTTTGACCTTTGAAAAAACCCCTTGGGTGAGTGAAGGCACCCGGGCTTGTTCTTCAGACAAAAATGTATTGTTTTAACCACAAACTTGGGCCTTTTTAAATTTTTGGGGCCCCTTTAAAATTTCCCCTGATGTGCCGAAAATAGACTTTGGGGAAAAAAGTTTTTCTTTTTGTACTCAGTCTAAAATGCAAAGGTGATGTTTTTTTCTTTCTTTTTTGATTTTTTTTTGTTGAAAATTTAAAATTGTTTATACTTTTTTTCTTTACTAATAATTATAAATTTAATTATTTGCTTTCGACTTTTTTAAAGGGGAAGAAATTCTTCCAGTGGTTAACGGATTTTTAAAAAAATTTTTTGAAAACGGAAAAACACGGGTCCTTTCCGGCTCTCATTATGGCTTTCTTTTGAATCTTATAGCACAAACCAAGCAAGTTATAAAAAAATTAGGTGTGAAAATTATTTTCCCCTCTTTACAAACATTTGTTAGCCTTTTTGCTGGTCATTTTGTTTTTAAAAATTTGCCTTAAGATTGAATTTTTTTTGTTTTCCAAATTTGTTTTGGGGATCTTTTTTTTTTTTTGTGCTCAACCACGCCCGCAGCCAAGATGGCCAAATTACTGTCGTTCAATATTTTGGGGAATGGCTAGATGCTCCTCTGGAGTCGAAAAACCCGGTAATCTGTCAATCCGCCCACAGTGTCCCCGGGTGCCGTCTGACTTTTTGTAAAATGGAACGGCAACCCGGTTACTTCCCTTTGTGGACAGCGTTACGTGGTGATTTTTTTAAAAAAACCATTGGTTAAATTGTGGCAAGGCTGATTGCGTATGGGTTTTTTGGGGAATTCCTTTTCCGTTCACAACGGGGTTTAAAGTGAAATCTTTCCCCTTTTTTTTTTTAATTTTTGAATTTTTATTGAAAAAGATTTTTTGAGTCTTTAAGTTATGATTAAAAAATTTGGTCAGTTAACCCCCTTTAACTTTAGTTTTTAAAAAACCTTTTTTCCCTTTAATTTTCCTACCCTTTGTCAACAGAAAAGATGAGATTTTTCGGGCCCGTTGTTTTTCCTTTTTTATTTTTTTTTTACTCCCTGAATTTTTTTCGCTTATGTTTTTTTGGGACGTATGAAGGGAGAATTACCCCCTTTTGTGCTGTTTTTTTTTTTTTAAACAGCTAAAGGCAGTGTAGTTTGCCCAGCCCTGAAATGCTGAAGAGGAGAATCATCTGAAACAAAAAGAAGCTTTCCAAAAAGCAGGAAAGTGGATTGTTGGTATGCGTTCAGCAATTTTTAATATTTAAAACAGCTAACAAAGCAGTTAATTTTTTTGACCAGCAGACATATTGTCATTTTTTGGTGCTAAAAAATGCAAAATTAAAGCATTAAAATTTGAACATTTTTTTAAAAAACAGCTTTTTGACTCCCCAAATTCAAGTAACTAGAAAAAAAAAGCACCACCTCCCCAGAAAGGGAGAATTTAGCAGAGTTGACTGGGCACTGTTTTCATTGTGTTGCTTGGTAAGCTTTGATGCTTTTTCCTACCAAACTGCAAACATCTATTGCACAAATTAATCCTGTTTACTTTTTGGAAGAGTAGTCCATGGGACCCATTGGAACAGATACAAAATTTTAAAAAAAACTGAACCACGGGAATTAATTAAAAATGCTATATGCTTTTATCCCATTACCTAGTTTAAACTTTAAAAATCAAAAAATGAAAATACAAGTCAAACACACGTGTCACAACTAAAGTCCCAATTTTAACACCCCAAAAATCTATCTTTAAAACCATTTCACTAAAAACATACCATCAAACTCAAAAACCCCTCAGGGCCCTTTTTCCAGCGAAATCCCAAGTCCACCCCAGAAAGTCCAAACCCAGGGGTGACGGGGGGGGCGCAAGCAAAAAAACTGGGGAAAAAACAGAAGGAGGAGGAGGAAAAAGAGGAGAAGGAGGAAAAGGGAGGGACAGGGGGAGGCGGGGAAAAAGTGGAGAGCACGCCGGAAAAAAACGAAGAAGCCCCAGCCCCCCAAAACCCCCGACAAAACCCCCCTTGCTTCCGAGGGCTCCCCAAAAACCCACAAGAACCCGGCGGCTAGGAGAAACCTGCGGCGCCTGACCGGGCGCCGGGGGGGAGAAAAAGGTGGTGGGGGTGCCCGGGGGGGTTCCCTGACAGTGATCCCGACACCCAGGACACCCAGGCGAAAACCCCCGAAACCTGCCCCGAAGAGGGGGAAAAAAAACCCCGGGAGAGAAGCAAGGGGGAAAAAGGGGTAAGAGTCCCTTTTTGTTGTTGTTTTTTGGTTGGGTTTGATTGGGGGGAGTGGGTGGGTGGGTGGGGGGTTGTTAGGGGGAAATTATAAACCATATTTTAGACTATTTGGAGAAAATTTTTTTTGTGATCCTTTGTCCCTTTTTTTGCGGAAAAAATTTTTTTTTTGTTCGTTATTGGGATTTTTATTCATTTGTGCCCTTTTTACCCCATAATGATAATGTAGGCACCAAGGGGGTCAG
The DNA here is from genome assembly GCA_030674155.1 of Stramonita haemastoma. Taxonomy (NCBI): domain Eukaryota; kingdom Metazoa; phylum Mollusca; class Gastropoda; order Neogastropoda; family Muricidae; genus Stramonita; species Stramonita haemastoma. The sequence goes on along the minus strand of JASPKP010005296.1, from coordinate 1,470 downwards.
TTTTTTGAAATTTTAAAGTTTGGGCTATAGTTTCGCAGTTAAAATTTAAAAAAAAAATTTTTAAAAAAAAAAAAAACCGACAAAAAAAATTCAAATTATTCTAAAAGAGTTTTTTTTTTTTTTCAAATTGAAAAAGCAAAAAGGGGAAAACAAATAAAACCCGCAGCCCAGGAAAAGACCCCCCACAAATGGGGGGGGGGCGTTTGGCCCCCTGTGGGCGACTTGTTTTTCCCCCCCGGGTAGAGCACCCCAAAATTTCCACGCAGAAAAACCCTCCCAAGACTTGAAAGCAGAAATGGGAAATTTAGACTCCGTTTTTGGAAAAAAAATAAAAGAATTTGCCCAAATTTTCCCACCGTAAAAGGGTTAGTGGGAATGAAAAGGGTTTGGGATGTTTTTAAAACGCGGGGTTTAAAAAAGAAAAAGGGAAACAAAATTTTTTCCTTTTAAATCCCTTCAGTACAAGAAAAGAAAAAAAGGTTTAGGGTTTTATAACCCAAAATTTGAAATCCCCAAATCAAAAACATAACAAACCCACCCTGCCTCAAAAGGGCCCTTCAACAAAAAAGGCAGGCCCAGGGGGAAACTCCCCACTCTTTTTTTTTTTGGGGCTGGGAGGGAAATTATTATTTTTTTGGGGTTTTTTTTCCGAAAACGTTGAGTTTACTTGTTTGTAAATGCAGGGGGCTTTTTTAAAATTTTATCAATTTAAAGTTGTTGTAGGTTTAGGGGTTTGATTCTGTCTTCGTTGTAGTTGTGTGAGTGGTGGTTTTTGAAAATCCCTGGGCATGTTTTGGGTTTAAAAAAAAGTGACCTGTTTGGGTCTGTTTTTGATTTTTGAGTTGGCGGGTTTTTTTGGAATTTTTGGGAAAAAGCTTTGGGTTTTTGGGGGGGGCCGGGGGGTTTAAAAAACTTAAAACTTGGAAAAAATTGTCCTTGGTTAAACCCCTGGGGTAAGGCCTTTTCCCAATTTGGTTAAAATGGACGAAAAAAAAGGTTCAACCCCCCAAGGCCCCCCCTCTGCCCCCTTTCCCCGGGGGGGTCGGGGTTCGGAACCTGTTTTAACCAATTTTTCTTTTTGTCTTTTCTCTTTAGGGTCTGTGTCTGGTCAGTCGTTTTTGTCTTTTTCCCTTCTCTCTCCCCTCTCTCTCCCCTTCAGTTCCTTTTCTCCCCTCTCCCCATCCCCCCCTCCCCTTCCCCCCAATCTTCCGTCCCCTCCCCTCGGGGTCTCTCGGGTTTTCTTTTTTCTCTTCCTCTCTCGTCCTCTCTCCCCCTCCCCTTTCTCTCCCCTCTCTCCCCTCTCTCTCCCCTTTCTCCCAACCCCTCCCCCTTTTCCCCCCCACCCCCCCCCCAACCCCCCCCCCCCCTTTCCCCACTCTCTTTTCCTCCCCTCCTCCACAAAAACACACACACCCCCCACACACACAAAAACCACACACACAACACACCCCTCCCCCCCGTTTTAATTAT
>JASPKP010005295.1:0-2500 GCA_030674155.1 Stramonita haemastoma | reverse complement strand
CACCTTAGTAAATTAAGGGGGGGGGGGATTTTTCCAATCTCCCAGGTCAACTTCAAGTGCAGACCTATCAGTGTCTTAATTCTCTTTGTGTATATATACACATGCAGGAGATCAAATATGCACGTTAAAGATCCCGTCACTCATATCAGCGTTAGGTGGGTTAGGGACACAGGAACATACCCAGCATACACCCCGAAGTCTACAGAATCGTGACAATGCTGAAGACGGTAAAGAATAGAAAAGAGAGGAGGAGGAAGAAGTGTTGCATTTGGCATGTCATTAACCCACCCACCCCAAGACACACAAGTCTTTATTGTCAGGACCAGTTCAACCACAATCCCTGAAGCTGTCAGTGAAGTGACTGGGTCATGCACCAACACGTAGCTAGCTGGCTAGCTGGCATTCTTTTTCAGTAAAATCACAGGAAAAAAGTGAGGAGAAAAGAAGTGAGAAAAAGAAAAGAGGGCCACTCTTTAGTCATCCTCATTTTGAAAAAAAAAAAAGAGGAGGAAAGATAAAATGTTTTTTTTCGTGTTATTGTGATTTTTTATGGAGTGTACGTAGACCTACTAATGTTTTGGTTACGAGCGTTCAGACTTCTTCAAAACATTGAGCAAACATTTGAAACACTTAGGAAATACTGCAAAGAGGTGTCTTTAAACTCACTGACAACGACTAAGAAAGGGGGAAAAACGAAAGGGGAGAACAAGAAACCCAAAACAATGCAAGAACAATCCCATCCCCTGCACCCCCCCTCCCACCCCCCCCCCCCCCGCCCCCCCTATACCAAACCTTACAAACTACCTCAAAACAACCCTTAAAAAACAGCAAGAACAGCAACAAAAGCCAAACAGAAATTAACAACAATGACAAAACAAAACAAAATAAAACAACCCTACATCATAAATGTGTGTGTGTGTGTGTGTGTGTGTGTGTGTGTGTGTGTGTGTGTGTGTGTGTGTGTGTGTGTGTGTGTGTGTGTGTGTGTGTGTGTGTGTGCACGCTCGTGCGCATGTGTGTGTGTGTGTGCACGCTCGTGCGCATGTGTGTGTATGTGCACTCATTATCGCCAACTTAAGTAGAAGCCACTGTACTAGTCTTGAGAATATTGCTGTTATTAGATATATAATAGTTTGTATAATGTACTATTAGTGTTATAATTATGACGCTAGCGCTAGACAATGTCTCCCAATATCACCTTAAGGAAATACTCCATAAATTCAATAATAAACGGCAGAAGAAAAATAAACCTAAGAAATATATAAAGTATCATAAGACGATATGGTAAAAATGAACGTTAACAAGAAAGGGAGAGACAGAAGATCTGAAAACCGGCAGAGAAAAAACAACAACAACAAAGTAGCCTACTGTGCATTGACCGGAAGTAGAAAAGCTGTGCCGCCATCACGAAATTGAAATGATGAACGCGTTTCAAGAAGAAATATTTCCGAAAAAAAAACACAACAACCACAGACAATCTAGGGAGATATTTGAAAATTAACAAAGCTACAAATAGCAGTAGTAAGCCTGTGTAAGCGTTCCTAAAGATATTAATGGAGGCATTGAGAAATCAAACGATACACACAGCTCTTTATCATAACAACTAGAATAGAATACATTCCAGAAATCAACACGGCAAACATTAATAATCATCACTTACTATCTTTTACAAAGCTACACCTAGCACTCACATACACAACAAACTGACATACACAGCCCTTAACATTGTAATAGCCAACTACCTTTCACAAAAAAAAAAAAGAAGAAGACGAAGAAAAAGACGCATACAATCATAACGTACTGATGTTTTGACACTTAACAATTCTGTCATATCAACCTCTTTGAGAAGTAGCTTGCAAGCAAACTAGAGTTTAGGCTGGTGGGGATTTTAGATTTTTTTTAATTTGGGGGTGGGGGTGGGGGTGCTGAACGTTAAACTATTCGAAGGAACCTACGACATTCGGGATTTTTACAATCACATGTTGGGATGAGTTTGTTTTGCTTTTTCGTCACTAAACAAAGGACTGGGGAAAAAATTATGTTTTAAACAATTTCTTAGCTCGAATTGTAAAAAAACAGTAGTATACGCTTTGTGAAAACAGTGTACAGCGATGTAAACTTTGTGGAAAACGCAATTTAAAACTTTGTAAAAACAATGTAAAGCAATTTAAACTTTGTAGGGTTTTTAATTAGGCAGTAGGAAAGCAATGTTGTAATTTTAAATAGACTGATTTAGGAAAAAATCCTCATTCCGATGCTAGCTAGTTTTTGGGTAAGGTCAAAATTGGCATCAAGTTGTTACGTATTTTGTCATAAAGATCAATATTCACGTTGAGTTTTTCTTCATCGAACGCTCAGACAGCAACTATTGTTGTCTGTCATATGTGTGAAAATGCGTGGAGCTGCAAGTGAAGTGCTTGGTAAGTCAGGCCCAGATGACAATATTTACACAAACTGCATACACACGGGGACTGGATGAAAAAAAACACATGAGTGATTA
>JASPKP010000529.1:40000-42920 GCA_030674155.1 Stramonita haemastoma | reverse complement strand
TCAATCATTTTATGCAACAATGATCCCTTCTTTCTCAAAATTATCCGAAATCTATACTCAAAGATGCTCACATACACTCTGGTAACCCTTTTCTGACCTTTGTATCTACTGATCATAGGTGTTTTGAAATGTTGTCCTTATCACACCTGATCAGTCATACCTGTAGTGTTGAAAACAGAATGAACTCTGCCCCATCAGAATGTACAGCTCTTAAGTAGGGTATGGGGTAGCTGTGGCCAGCTTTGTCAACATAGTGGGTTAAAAGAATAACACATTACTTCGAATACTACTATCTATCTAATAATGTTATCTTAGTCATCAGTTGCATCTGTGCACAAGATCTCAGCCACCCATCAAACACCTATCTATCCTGTGTAGAAGAGTCAGCCAGCAATCCCTGACAGCATGAACGATATGGCCATGTGCCCTACACCCTGAAGATGACTGGTGTTGCCAGGTTCACGTTGTTCAGGATACATGACTGACCAGTATGACTGAAGGACACCAACAACTCCTGAAGATGACTGATGTTGCCAGGTTCACGTTGTTCAGGATACATGACTGATCAGTATGACTGAAGGACACCAACAAACTCCTGAAGATGACTGGTGTTGCCAGGTTCACGTTGTTCAGGATACATGACTGACCAGTATGACTGAAGCACACCAACAACTCCTGAAGATGACTGGTGTTGCCAGGTTCACGTTGTTCAGGATACATGACTGACCAGTATCACTGAAGCACACCAACAACTCCCGAAGGAGTTAAGGAGGAAGTCAAGTCACTGGAATAAAACGACAAACCAAAGCATGCAACACTCTCAGTACAGTGGACTGGAGCTCACTGTCTCAGTACAGATTTATATGGGAAAGGTGAACAGTTTCTCCTGTCTGAGGTGTGCAGGAAACAAACAACCAACACAGCTTTAAAAAAGAACATAAAAAAACAACAACAATAGTAATGCAAGCATAACCAAGCACGACCACACACTTACAGTTGAGTAGAGCTGTACAGAGATGTCTTGGACACTGCCCACCCCGTTCTCAGCACGGCAGGTGAGGGTCCCGTGTTGTTACAACTTGCAGCTGTGTGGTGTGACAGGTGAGTTATCTCCTCTGACAGACTCAGCTGGCCGCCATCTTGACGGGCTAACAGCACGTCTCTCTGAAGCAGCTCCAGTCGGGGTGTTGGTCGACCACGTGACTGACACGTCAGTGTCACATCCTCCTTCTCATTGACGGTGATGTTGATGATGTTGTTCACTATGAGGCTGGGTTTTGTTGGTGAATCTGAAGACAAAACAAAAATGAGCTAAAATGACTGTTATACCTTAAAAGAAATGTATGTGATTCAAATGGCTCTGGATGCATTGGTTCATGGTGACCTTATTTTGCAACTCCTATGCACCTTGCATCTGTAGTGTGTTTGTATCAAGCTGTTAATCTCTTTAATTTTATAAGAGATGATTGGTGGAGATCTGACCTCAAAGCCACCACTATGAGCGAGTATTTCACTCACTCTGAACATGTAATTATGCACATAATAACTGTCACTCCATAGGACTTAAGAAGAGGTGCTGGATCAGAAAAAGAACACTCCTGAAGTGACTAGTAGCAGTGCAGGGCCCTCCTGGCTGGTGACATTATCTGTGTTCTTTTTAGCATATTGATTTGTTTTTTATCTCCAGGATAATGGAATAAACAATCATGTGCTTTTTTATATCCAGTCCCTATGTGTTGGAAGTTTTATAAACTTTGTCTTCCATTTGTGCCAGCACACAATGGCTTACTCTTTTGAAAAGCAGAACAGGTTTTAACAGGTTTGCACAAGATGTTCTGCGTGCGTTCATACATGGGACCTGATTTTATAGTAATATCTGAAGGGATATGAGTTCCTTACAGATACAGCATGACAAGCCAGGGTGTTGGCTGAGGTGGTAAGATAAGAGTGAGTGATTAGGAAAACAAAAAGTAAACAGACCAGCTATGTCACTAAAAATAAGGCCAAAAAAATAACCCCTAAAGAAGGGTTTATAACCCTAAGCCCAGCAGACAGTGACTTTGATGACATGTTTCCTGCAGAAAATGGAAAATATCTACAGCCATACAACACTTATCACTGATCACAAAATAACAATGCGCTTCAATGCTCAGGAGCAAACTACTGGCTACACTAAAAAAAGCCCAAACCCCTTACTGCTTGTTTCAGATTGGGATGACCACAAATTGCTTTTTCCTTTATGTAAGCTAGCACTGGAGGATGGGGTATATCACGTGCTGTGTTGTTAAGAGTTAAGTGATATTAAGAAAAACTACATCCAAGAAGAACATAGTAGATTGTATAGTTTACCTTGACTGTGTTTACAAATGTATTACATAATCTTGCTCTGCTCTATATTTGTGTATAGCTGTTAAAAAAAGAATCCAGCATGCTAAAAGCCATGCTTTTGTGGCTGATTTTGTTAAAAAAGAAATATTAGCAGAAACCCCTTCTCAACAAAATGAAAAGAATTATAAATTTGCATTTCAGCAGGTAGGGGTTTCCATGTATATTTCCTGAAAAAATAACATCAAAGAAAAGACAGACAGACGAAAAACTTAACAGGAAGTCCAGAGATATACTCCCCAAAGTCCTCTGCAAATGTCTGCAATAAAGTGTCCATATGACATACGCATCAATGGTGCTATAGCCAAAGAATGCAAGCAAACAAAAAAACAATAAAAGGAATAGATATACTGACAGGCAGACAGACAAGTACAAAGCCATATAATCAAATCAATAAATAAGTATGCAGATAGACAGACAGGTCAAAAGGCAGACAATCAGACAGACAAATATAAAGCCAAACAGGGAGACAGACAGAAGACTACAGGACTCACATTTGACCAGAACAGTCAGATTGCTGCGTGCTGTCAGTGGC
>JASPKP010000529.1:25000-32500 GCA_030674155.1 Stramonita haemastoma | reverse complement strand
TCTCTAGGAGCCAGCATGTTGAGGGCGGCACCCATCTCCTCTCCCTCGCTGCTTTACCTTCCCTGACACTAAAGAGGGCAGGTACTCATTTACAGCTGGGTGAAATGGGGGACTGTACTGATGCCAAGGCGCACAAACGGTCACCCATCAAACTGGTAACCACGCTCTACACTGCTTAACTTGACTTGGGGAAAGCGAGCGCTCTGACCACTGAGCTATCCCGCCCGCAGTACAAATACTTCATGTTTACGCATTCTTCTCTCTAAACAGACAATCAACCACTCACTGATGTTGAGGCTGTCACATGACGCCTGTGTGTTTCCAGGGGTGACGGTGACACTACAGGGGTAGGTGCCAGAGGTGTCAGGTAAGGACATGGTGACGTCACACCTTCCTGTTCTGTCAGCAGTGTTGCTGGTGTCAGCAGCAGGAGGGCTGAGGTCAGGTGGTGTGGTCTGTCTGGATGGACCCAGCTGGACATGGGTACAGCACACACACACACACACACACACACACACACACACACATACACATACACACACACACACACACACACAGACACACACACACCACACACACACACACACACACAAACACACACACGCACATACACACACACACACACACACACACACACACACACACACACACACATACACACACACACACACACACACACACACACACACGCACACACGAATTACCTGGATTTTATTCAGCCATGAGTTCAGTTACAGCTTGAAATTGTTGTTTTGCTTTTTATGTCTTCATTTGTCAGCATAGTTTTTTTTTGTAAGGTACTGTATAACTAGTAAATTATTACTAATTCGGTATCATATATTGGAGCATATTTTAAATATTTGTACACCATACTACCTAATAAAAACTATATTTAAAATCACAAAGAGGGGAAAAATTGATGGCAATAGGAAAGTTTCACAATTCCTCATCTAATGCAGCTAACCGATGCATTGTAATTACCTGTATCAGCCACAAACTCCAGGTTTTTAAAAGTTTTATTTTATTTCATTGTGTGGCAGCTATAGTCTTCTGTTTTCACAGGAACAATGCTCCAAAGTGTTCGTGAAATTAATACTCTCAGTGATACAAACACTAGGCAACATTAGTACTTTTTACTAGGAAAAAACAATCTATTAATATTGGCAAGGAAAATATGTCATGAAATCAAAGTAGTATCTGGCTTTTATCCTTACACAAACACAAAACACGAAAGCCCATAGTATGAATGGCCTTGTGTGCGAAAGCATACAGAACATGTTCCACACATGTTTAACCTGCTCCGCTTTTTGGAAGAGCTGGTAATATGTAACTAGAAGGGGAGGGGGGGGGGAGATGTGAAATGTGCAAAATCGGATGCGCACTGGGACTGCCTGTAAAAAAGCAGATGGTTTCTTATTCTATCGATGTCAAAATAAAAAATAAATGTTTGAGTTTTCAGACCGCGGTATGGTTTATAAATGAAAAGAAATAATGTCTGTGTTTATAGACAGTTGTTTTGTTTACAGTCTCATCCAAAGGTCTGTATGGGACTAGAGGCAGAGCAACTGCTGAGATATCTGACAATGTTTTATTTTGTAAACAGAAATAATGGAGGGAGAGAGAGAGAGAGAGAGAGAGAGAGAGAGAGAGAGAGAGAGAGAGAGAGGAGAGAGAGAGAGAGAGAGAGAGAGAGAGAGAGAGAAGAGAGGAGAGAGAGAATGAATGAATGAATGAATGAATGAATAATCTTTATTTTTCGAGGGTTATATATAAGCATTCACATACTTTCTTTTCATCCAGCCCTTGCCCTGATTAGGGACTATCAAAATAAAAAAATAAAAAAACGTAGAACCACCCCCCCCCCAAAAAAAAAAAAATCCCCCAAACAAAACAAACTAATCCCCCAAACAAAAAACTCAAAAAAAGAAAAGCAGCCCACCACCCCCATAAAAAACCTCACCTCTAACAAGAAAAGTTTGACCGAAGATATTTAAAGAAAAAAGATAGATAAATATTCATCATAATTAAGTAAATCAAAGAGAGTGATTTAGAGAGGATACAGCAGAGAAGAAAGCAACCTAAGCAAAAAAAAAATTATAACACTTCAAAAATTTTCGCAAATCACTCTTACTTAAAACAAATGCTATGTATTAAAAATAAGAACAACAAACAAGATTTAAAAAATCAATAATACTAAGATGTAGCGATGGAGAGAGAGAGAGAGAGAGAGAGAGAGGAGAGAGAGAGAGAGAGAGAGGAGAGAGAGAGGAGAGAGAGAGAGAGAGAGAGAGAGAGAGAGAGAGAGAGAGAGAGAGAGAGAGAGAGAGAGAGAGAGAGAGACAAGACAAGACAAGACAAGACAAGACAAATTCTTTTATTCGAGGATAATAGATAAGCACTAGTGTGCTTTTTTACATCCAGTCCCCGCCCTTTTCAGGGATAACATGAAGATAAAAAGATACTAAACAGTAAGACTATTTGCAGTACCAAACAACATAAAGGAATAAGAACATTATATATAATAAGGTAATAAAAATGCACTCATTCAGAAGACGAAAATCAGAAGTCACAATAAAATGATTTTGATTATAGATGAAAAGAGAAACGTTAATAGATAAAGAGCAAACAAAGGAACATAATGAAATAAACAGCTTAGCAACCAAGAAAAGTCCACCCAAAAATATTTAGCTACAACATTGTTACAACTCATAACAACAAAATGAACTCAAAAGGAACTAAAGATAATACAATGATTATAATGATAACAATAAGAATAATATCAACAATAGTAATAATAGTATGATAATAATGCACGTAAAACTCACTCCTACACGTAGGTTACACACACACACACACACACACACACACACACACACACACACACACACACACACACACACACATACATACATACATACATACATACATACATACATACATACATACATACATACATACATACATATACGCAACTCACTCACGCATGCACGCTCGCACGCAAATGCACATACAAATATCACCACACACACACACACACACACACACACACACACACACACACACACACACACACACACACATACACACACACACACACAAATGCACACACACACACACACACACACACACACACACACACACACACACACTTACTCACACTTATATTTATAAGCACATATCCGCAGGCACACATGTACTTGAGGGGGTGGGTTGTTTTGTTTTTTTTTGTTAAAAAATAAATATTTTTTTAGTCATAAAAAAGAAGAATGATAAAAGTCAAACAATCATATCAGGTGACAATATTATCCTTTCTTTTACATTCATACTTCATATAAAAAAGAAGAAACAAAAGCAAACAGCAAAGTTAAAAAAAAAAAGAACAAAACATCAAAAACTTGAGGTACAACCTATCAACAACGACAAAAAGTCATGCAAATGATAATATTTTAGTACAAGGGGAGATGACAAATAAAAACAATTATCCACACCACACACACACACACACACACACACACACACACACACACACACACACACACACACACACACACCTCCCCCCCCCCCCCCCCACAAACACACCCACCACACACACACACACACACAAGTTCGCGCTCATGTCATCAATAAACTTCATTTTAAAGGAAGTATATGCCTAATTTTAATAAAGTCATGTAACGGAACACAAAAGGAATCCATCCGCAATAAGGCATATATATTAGGACATACATATTCTAGTACCTGAATCTTATGATTATGCATTTATGGTCATAAAAATCACGTTCATAATCATGATGGACATAGTTATTCAGCTTACTTGAAGATTAAACGGTTATACAAAATCAACTGCATTCAACACATGATTATTAAATAGTACAAATAGTGAATAAGGTATTTCTCAATATGGATGGTAACATGTTTAGGCAACAAGAGAGAGAGAGAGAGAGAGAGAGAGAGAGAGAGAGAGAGAGAGAGAGAGAGAGAGAGAGAGAGAGAGAGAGAGAGAGAGAGAGAGAGAGAGAGAGAGAGAGAGAGAGAGAGGAGAGAGAGAGAGAGAGAGAGAGAGAGAGAGTACACAGTACATTTTTAGCCAGGTAGTGTTGCGCACAATTTTCAACTGACCAATAATATCATCACTTAACACTCCCTATCTTTTACTTATGCATATATAGAGAATATACCATATGATAAATGTGACGTGAAAATAAAATATTAAAAATTTACTCTTTGAAATCAGTTACAAGTGCACAATAATAAGATACATATAAAAACATTTACACACACACACACACACACACACACACACACACACACACACACACACACACACACACACACACACAGAGGAAGAGAGAGAAAGGGGGAGAATTATATATATTCAACAGGATGAGTACTGGTTCATTAGTTTTTATGTATCAAGTGCATTAGGTGATGTTTGAAGGTCGACAATGATTGGTGCTGTTTAATTGAATCGGGAAGGGAGTTTCACAGTACAGGGCCTGAGTATAGTAAACTGGACTTGAACAAGTCTATTCTTGGGATTGGGATACTTGGCTTTTCAGTATTTCTGGAATGATTCATTGGGAACTTATCTCTTAAGGATGTGGGGACAGCTCCTGCCATTATCTTAAACATCAGGATGCCCTTGTTATATTTTAGTCTTTGTTGTAGGGGGAGAATACTTAACTGAGTGAAATCCACTTCAAGTAATGTTGTTTTTTTCAGGAGGATAAGTTTGAGAGCACGTTTATACAGACTTGATAAGGGTTTCATAGTATTGGCACTGGCAGAATCCCATAGGGTTGAGGCATAGTCTATTGAGGATTGTATATAAGCTTGAAAGAATAATTTCCTTGAATGGCAGTCAAGGAAGTGTTTAATTTTAGTCAACTGGTATACTCTTAGGGACAAGTATTTGCATAGATGAGATATGTGGTAGAACCAGCTGAGATTTCATCAATTGTCACTCCTAGAACTTTGTGATGAGAGGTTTGTTTGATTGCTTCCTTTTTTATGTGTATTGGAAACTGATTATGGGGTAAATTTTGTCGCTTTTGTCTGGTGGTGATAAGCATGCATTTTGTTTTTTGGAGGTGAATAGACATGTGGTTCAGATCTGTCCATTTGACAAGATCATTACAGCTTTGTTGTAATATGGTTGCAAGAGAGTCAATGTCATTATGGCTTGTATGTATGGTTGTGTCATCAGCAAATAGTTCACATTTGGATGCAATATGTAGAGGAAGGTCATTTATGTATAATGAAAAGAGAATTGGTCCTAGTATAGATCCCTGTGGTACTCCATAATTAATGGGTTTTAGATTGGATGTGGATGTAGTTGTTGAAACACACTGTTGTCTGTTCTTGAGATAAAAAGCGAGTAGTTCAAGACTATTTGATGATGTATTGTACAGGTCTAGCTTTCTGACGAGAAGTGTGTGGGCAATTGTATCAAATGCTTTTTTGAAATCTACAAATAATACTCCACAAAATTTATTTTCATTAATGTTTGTTAGCCAATTGTCTATGAGACTAGTCAGTGCAGTATGACACGAGTGATTTTGTCTGAATCCTGACTGATTAGGGTGGAGTAGTTTGTTAGCTTCTATATGACTGACTAAGTGTTTATTTATATGTTTTTCCGGGGGTTTTGAAAGAAGGGATATAATAGAGATTGGCCTATAATTTGAGGGATCTGAAGTGTCACCAGATTTGTAGATGGGGATCACTTTAGCAGTTTTGAAGGCATTGGGAAAATAGTTCTTTTCAAGACATTGGTTATATATATATGTGAGAGTGTCTGTGATAACTGGCGCTGAAAGTTTTAGAATTCTGCTGTCTATTCCATCAAGACCTCGTGTCCTTGACTGTTTGAGGTGAATCATGTAATTATGGACCTCAAAAACAGAAATAAATGGTATGTGGAGTTTTGAGGGAATATGCTTTTCTTGGCAGTATTGTTTTAATGTATTTAGGTTATTGGATTTCGAATTGTCATTGCTAACAACATTAGTAGAAACGTTTATGAAGTGATTGTTGAGTTGTTCAGCAGTAACATCTTTGATTACATTTGATTTGGAAGATGATTGTTTGTTTGCTATTTGATTAATGGCCCTCCAAATGATTTTTGAGTTTTGTTTGTGTCACGCTCCTTAAGGGAGTGTGAAGAAAACCCCACCCATACCCACTCTATCTAACTTCCCGACAACAACAAACGCAGAACACAGAGGAGAAATTTCCAATCTTTACTATTCAATTTTTGATGATAATGAAAATCAACAATAAAAAAATAACAAGGCAAAACCAACGCACCAAAATACACTTCCTCACGCTCACAAAAATCTTATATAGTAAACAACAACAAAAATAATAACAATGCAAAAATCACACGCAAAAAATGTACAAGTTTTCACACCCACACACAACCGCACTCTAATCTAAATATTATATATTAGCTCTAATTTAAGGTCCTGTATTTCTTACTCTTTTCCTTTTTCTCTAAAAACAGTCTTTGAAGTCCAAAGATGAATTAAAAAAGAAACATGCAAAAACCACACACCAAAAGAATCACTTTCCTGACAATACGATGGAGAAGACAAAGCAGACGAAGAAGACGTGCTGAAGACAAGGTACAAGGTAGGACTTGATGACTGGAGGTCGACAGGAACTGGTGGCGAACAGGAACTGGTGGTAACGGAAACCTGTCACTGGAACTAATATGGCGCACTCCTGCGCCCCAACCAACGTGACTAGACGAACAAGCGACAAACAGTGACGAAGAACGAAGAACGAAGGCAGGAACTGGAGAGTGAAACCTCCTACGAGGCGTAGGCTCTCTCCTGCTTCTCGAACGGAGCCAAAACTAGATCTACGTGGCGCCCAACAGCTAAAAAACTGGCACGGCGACCACGTCCTCCTGCTCAGCCTAAGCCTACAGCCGCTCCGCTGATCTGACCGTTAGATCTACTCTCGCTGCGGAACTTCTCGAGAGATCTCGCCTAAGCCTAGATCTATACGAAGAGAAAAGGAAATGAACATAGACAGCTATACACACAGAAGTAAGTGCAAAAAATGCACGCACTGGACAACTAGCCACTATAGCGCAAAACGATCTATTAAAAATATGCGAACCGTGACAGTTTGGAGGATAGTAAATCTTGGAAATATTTCTTTTTTTCTTGATGTTTCTGTGAGTTTATGGCGTTTCGTAATCTTTTTGACTCTTCATGGTATTTATGTTTTTTTTTAGGAAATCTCTAAGATAGCATGCTTCTTCTAGTTCTTTTGTGAGCCAAGGCGGTTTGGGGACATGTTTGACCCTTATGTCTTTAAGTGGAGCATGTTTATTGTAAATTTCAGTGAAAGTTTTTATCCAAAACTCGATGGCCGAGTCTGGATCAGTAATGTTGAATGTTTCTGAGAGCATCGAGTTACTTAGTTCCAGAAGGAAAAGCTTTTCATTAAATTTTGCAAAGAACGATATGTTATGTTTTAATGTCCAGG
>JASPKP010000529.1:12500-17500 GCA_030674155.1 Stramonita haemastoma | reverse complement strand
TGACTCAATCGTAGGTTGAATTTTTTTGTTATGGGTGGTGGGTTTGCTGAAAGGGTTTTGCTGTTATGTTTTTGTCGTTGGGTTTGTTTGGGTTTTAAGGATTTTTGATGTTTTGTTTTGATAGTACCTAATCAGGGCAAGGGCCATTTGAAATAAAAGTATCTGTAAGCCTTGAAAAATACAGAGTACTCATCAAATGACTAAGTATATAATTCATTCATTCATTCATTCATTCATTCATTCATTCATTCATTCATTCATTTATTCATTTATTCATTTATTCAATCCCTCCTTCCTTCCTGTCTTTTTTCCCTTTGTTTGTATCTATTTGTCTAGCCTGCTTGTGTCTTTACCTGTGACAGGAGGTGGGTGTGTTCCGTCTAACAGCTGATTTGTATGGCAGAGACAGGTATACACACTGATAGAATAGAATGCTGATAAAATATCTATCTATCTATCTATCTATCTATCTATCTATCTATCTATCTATCTATCTATCTATCTATCTATCTATCTATCTATCTATATCTATCTATATCTATCTATCTATCTATCTATCTATCTATCTATCTATCTATCTATCTATCTATCTATCTATCTATATATATATATATATATATATTTATATCTGTCTCCATTTTCTTTTTCTTTGTTTAATTTGTCAGTAAAGTTCACCTTCATTTCTCGTATGCTTTCTTATACATGCAATCCCCGTCTGTATGCATTTCTGTGGATTTTGTCATCGTTCTAATGTGGCACAAAATGGTACACTTTTCCGTGTAGGCGTGTGCTAGTGTGTGCATGTGTGTTTGTGAATGTGTGCATTTGTGTATGTGTACGTTTGAGTGAGTGAGTGGGTGAGTGAGTGAGTGAGTGAGTGAATGCATATGTGTGTGTGTGTGTGTGTGTGTGTGTGTGTGTGTGTGTGTGTGTGTGTGTGCGCGCGTGTGTGTGTGTGCGAGTGTGCATGCATGCATGGTATGTGTGTGTGTGCATGTGTGTGTGCGCGCGCGCATGCGCACGGGTATTTGTGTGTATTCTTGATTTGTTTTTTTGATGAAAGACAGTGTTATAAGGCTAGGTATGACATCAATACTTCGTCCTCACATATGAAACAATTATTGTCCTATCAGTTGATTTTTAGGCATACGTTTTTGCATTAGAACTTTACTCCTATGGTCAGAAATTAATTCACATATATATTTTTTAATTTCCTCACTGACTAATGTATTGACTTAAACATTAATTTCCTCTGTGTGTGTGTTTCTTTCTTTTCTATCTTTGAACATTGAGGTAGATTACGTACTTCATTTATCAAAAAAGAGTGATAAAGATACATCGTCAGAAAAGCGTTCACTGCATAGGAATGAAATAGGAATACTCTTTCAGATGCTGACATAAACACAGTTTTAGGGGAACACTGCTCTGACATGATTCAGAAGGTCACATTATCTAATGATCAAAGAAGAGAGATTAGGGAATGTGTTCCTTACCAGTAGACATGTGAGCACTATGATAGTAGCAGTGAAAGAGAAAGCTTGTGCCATCACAGATACAGTGCTAAAACACCTGCTTATAATCATGTCTGTGTGTGCATGCAACAACACCCCCCCCCCCACACACACACACGTACACACGCAGACACAGACACAGACACAGACGCACGCACGCACGCACGCACGCACGCACGCACACACACACACACACACACACACACACACACACACACACACTAAAATAAACAGAAAACAAACAACGTAACCATTGAACTGTGTATGCATGCGCGCGAGTTCGTTATTGCACACAGTTAGGAATAAAAGCACACATATGCACACGTTTATTTTTTACAGGAAAATATTTATTTTTCAACTCAGCCTTTTTCAACCCTTCAAATCAGTCCTGTGAACGAATCATATGTGACGCTCCACCACATAATGAGACGGAGTGCAAATGAGGTCAATTTTTAGTTATTGACATGTTATTAATGTGCAATAAAGTGGCTATCAAATACAAAAAACAGATTGAAAATCGGACAATTCTGTGCAGAGTTATTACAAATTGAAATGATAGACTGCAGGATGTGACAAAATGAGAAACGGGCAAGTTTATTTTAGTAACAGGTTGTCAGAATGAGTGCTTTGGTATTTTCAAAACACATTTAAAAGCAAAAGGAATACAAATTATACCTTGATATTTCATTATAAGATAAATAAACAGATCTAGTTTGATAATCGATCAAAATCACAAAATTGACAACTTGACCCCCACCTGCCTTTAAAGGCTCCTAGCGCAAAATTGGGTAATGTGCTAAGCGACTCATTTCGTGGTGGAGCGCCACATATAGCATGTGTAGCAGAAATTGTCCTACAAAAGAGTCTGTGGTACAGATATGATCATTAATTTAGTTTTAGGCTTTATGTTTGGAGATCCTTTCACAAAGAATGCAGAAGAGTACACAGAGTGTGTGCAAAGTCAAAGAGCATTTTTTTTCTTTTCAGTAGTTACTGCTAAACTTGCACAGCATCTTATGGTTAGCTTTTCGTTAGCAGTTTTACAACACAATGCAGAAATTCTATTTGAATGGTATTTGACTATCATGTGAATGTCAAAAGTTGTCACCAAAATGATTTTATGTTCTTCTTGAAAAGTTCTAATTTAGTCACTTTAAATCTATGGTACAATTCACATGCAGTAATTTTGACTTTACAGGAAGTATGTACCTTCTCAGGGTTTGGTGAGTGTTTTATTCAATACTCAGTTACTGAGGTTAATAGAATTAACAAATGTACCATCTATCATGACACACTGACTTTATTTACACATCTATCCACACATTGAATTTGATAGTTGACAACATTACCAAATTCCAAAGTCCAAAATAAACAACAACTATCCATTAAGTTCTGAGGTCAATGCCACTCATTTATCAATTTACTTTAAAATAATTTCAAGATAAACAAATCTCATAGGAAGTTTTTTTTTTTTTTTTTTTTAAAGTTACACTAGTTTACAGAAATAATCCTATTTACAAAATCAGATACACACATACATTGCACTATCCTTAAAATAGCCCCATGAACTCCTTAATATGCTTAGAATAATTTAACACAAGGAACTACAATGAATCATTTGCCTCAACAGCAGATTCCAGACAAACAACTGCTTCCTGAACAAGCAGGGTAGAAAAATAAGAACACAGTCACACATTCCTACTCTTAAGTGCTTCCTGTTACCCCAATTAATCCATAGTACTTTCTGTTAAATCCAGCTACCCCATAGTACTTTCTGTTACAACCAGCTACCCCATAGTACTTTCTGTTACAACCAGCTACTCCATAGTACTTTCTGTTACAACCAGCTACTCCATAATACTTTCTGTTACAACCAGGTACTCCATAATACTTTCTGTTACACCAAAATACCCCTGAGTTCTTTCTGTTACAACCAGCTACTCCATAGAACTTTCTGTTACAACCAGCTACTCCATAGTAGTTTCTGTTACAACCAGCTACTCCATAGTACTTTCTGTTACACCAAAATACCCCTGAGTTCTTTCTGTTACAACCAGCTACTCCATAGAACTTTCTGTTACAACCAGCTACTCCATAGTACTTTCTGTTACAACCAGCTACTCCATAGTACTTTCTGTTACAACCAGCTACTCCATAGTACTTTCTGTTACAACCAGCTACTCCATAGTACTTTCTGTTACATCCAGGTACGCCATAGTACTTTCTGTTACACCAAATTACCCCTAGGTATTTTCTGGTAGACTCAGATATTCTTGACTACTGTTTGCTACACTCAGTAATGTCCCTTCTAATTTCTGTCACACGCAGTTAAGTTTTAACAATTTCTTGTTTCTCAGTTAGTCAGTAAGTCCTATCGTCACACTTACTTATTGTTCAGAATTTTCAGTCACATTCAGCTACTTCTGAGCACTTTCTCTTACACCATCTTTTCTAAATACTTTCCATTCCACCCAGCGACTTGTAACCATATTCTACTACCCCACCCATTCTAGCTTTTATTTTGGTCACATTTATCCACTCCAAAGTATTTTCTGTCACACCGTGCCACTTATAAGCACTTTCTGCTGCTGTCAGCTAATCTTAAACATTTTCTGTCACACTAAGCCATTTGCAAACACGTTCTGCTATGCTTAGCCAATCGTAAACACTTTCTGGTACACTCAGCCATTTATTATCACTTTCTGTTGTAATCTACCAACTGTAAGCTCTTTTATCACATCCAGCTTTTTAAAGCTTTTTCTATAAATCACATATTTTCATAAACACCTGCTGTTATACCGAGCCATTCATAGATACTGTTTTCTAGTTTCAGCCATTCATAAGCACACTTTGTGCCATCCAGCCACTAAAGAGTTCTGTGTACTACATCCTGTCCTTTCTAGAGACTTCCTCTTGCTTTAGGTCACTTCTAACTAAGCATTTTCTGCTTCATTCCGTCTCCCCTGAGCTCTTTGTGTTGTTCTGCACACTTTTCTCATATTTCCCAGTCACACCCAACAGCTCTAAAACTCTGTAACATCCATCACCCCTCTCACTCCGTATGTCAGACCAGAACCCTCAAACTCTTTTTGTCACATCAGAACCCTCACACTCCTTGTGTCAGACCAGAACCCTCAAACTCCTTTTGTCACACCAAAACCAAGTCCTCTATGTCACATCAGAACACTCAAGCTCTTTATGTCACAGAATCAGACATCAGACTTATCAGACATTTCTCTCAGTCATACATCAGTCATATCACACATTTTTCTCACACATTTTAGTCAGCAAATCAAAGGGGTGTTGTCAATATCAGGCTACTAGTGAGCCAGTTACGAGTGGAGACTCTGTTCTGCAGAAACAGGGCTATCCAAATATTGTACAGATAAATGTATCAAAGCTGAAGGTAATGTAAAAATACATAGGACACCAACAAATTGAGTGAGGGCCATATATGACAGAGTGTAAAGACGAACTGCCACATGTGCT
>JASPKP010000053.1:105000-107500 GCA_030674155.1 Stramonita haemastoma | reverse complement strand
CTGCTACTACTACCACTACTACTACTACTACTTCTACTACCACTACTCATAATGATGATGATGGTGATGATGATGATGATGATGATGATGATGATGATGATGATGATGATGATGATGATAAACAAAAACAACAATAATGATAACAACAATAATAATAATCATAATGATATAGTAATGGCAATGTTATACAAAACATTTTCAGTTCACTCTTCCACAGAAATGCAAAAACAAATCATAGATTTGACAAAGCTGACAAAGCTGAGCAAATGAAAACATACAATTATAGACATACCATTGTTGATTGCTTGTGTGTTGTGTAGGTCGAATGCAAGCGCTTTGATTTGTTTTTACAAGATAAAGCGCTATACAAATTCCATGTATTATGTATGTATGTATGTATGTATGTATGTATGTATGTATGTATGTATGCATGCATGCATGCATGCATGCATGCATGCATGCATGCATGCATGCATGCATGCATGCATGCATGCATGCATGTATGTATGTATGTATGTATGTATGTATGTATGTATGTATGTATGTATGTATGTATGTATGTATTATATGTATGTAGTGTATGATTATGTATGACTGTAGAGAGAAATCAGTGGGGGAATGGGGATATTCCCCCCCCCCCCCCCCCCTCGTCTCTCTCTCTCTCTCTCTCTCTCTCTCTATATATATATATATTATATATATATATATGTGTGTGTGTGTGTGTGTGTGTGTGTGTGTGTGTGTGTGTGTGTGTGTGTGTGTGTGTGTGTGTGTATTTATATATCTCTCTATATAAGAATGTGGTGCAACTAAAACAGATAATGGCATTGTTAGAACTGTACATCTTACTAATAAAAGTTACAAGTTCACTGTAAAAACAAAAAAAGAGAGAAAACAGTGTATATAAGTAAGAAATTCATTGAATACGAGAAAATTACAAACAGCTACATGGTGCTGGAAGAAAGCAGATAACTGAGATCAAGAAATGGAGAGGCTGAAGACATTATTTATACTCGCGAATGAATCAGTAAAACAAAAACTACAAATGAAGATGGCTGAAAGGGAAAAAAAACCAATTTGTGATAGACGGTGTGATTATTTTTGCACACAACTTTCCGGATGTGAGAGCACCATTTATGCAATCCATCCACAACCCCACCCCTCCCCCCTTCTCACCCCTTTGCACATTCACACAGGAAAATAACCATGAAGAAGAAAGAGAGGAGGGAAGTGGGGGGGGGGGGGGGGCGATCTACTGACTCCAAAACTGAAAAACAAACTATCAAGACAGCTCTAGGGCCAACACAGAGCAAACCTGCCCCACTCAAGACCGCCAATGGGGAGGTGATCACCGACAAGAGCAGACAGATGGACAGGTGGGTGGAGCATTACTCTGAGCTCTACTCTAGAGAGAACACAGTCTCCGACTCAGCCCTCGATGATTCAGAAACAGAATCAACGGGTGGAAAGAAAACGACACAGCATCGGCACGACGATGACAAGCAGAGATGCGAACCCGAAGACTGGCAGCCAGGTGTCTGAACTTGGAGAGGAAGAAACCAGTAGATGAGGACGTTGATGCTGGAGTTCGCCACCTGGCAGGTGTAGATGGTGTATATCATGATGAAGGTGGCCTCTTTTAGAATAGTCTGCCTGGAGCAGCATTGCTACCTGGAGGCTGGTGCCCACAGGGTAGGACACGAAAGAACACAGAGACACCAGCAACACAGCGATCACCATTTGACGTTTGCGGGAGTGTTGTACTTTGGCGTGTTGAAGATGCTCAGCCACGTTGAGGTTGGCTTGTCCACAGTGGTCCCACTGAGGCTGCCCTAGTCGCTGGTGATGGGGGTTTGGAATGACCACATGCTGTTTCTGCTGCTCTGCTTTCTTTCCATCCTCTGTGTTGACATCTCCAGACGCGCCAGTTTCTACATCTGTGGCATTTGCTGCTGTGTCAACAGCCCGTATACGCTTTTCTGTCTCTTTTTTTAGCTTCTGCACCGGTGGCTTCTTTACCTCAGTCAGTGACAGGAATTTAGGACGTCGGGTAACTGTTCGTATTAGACTAAGGTTGAACACGAGCAGCACAAGTAAAGGAAATATCAACCCCACGCATTGCTTGGCTATCAAGGTGGTCTTGTCAGTATGCTGAGGAGTGGTTTCAGTTACCTGCCACGCTTCCAAGGCCCCACAGTACACCATTATAACCACACAAGACAGATGGACTCTTTGGGACGTTAGCAGCGTCCTGCACTCTTAACGGATAAGTCACAGCGATCCAACGGCAAACTGCTATCAACAAAGTGATGTGAACAGACACGAGTTGTATGTAATTACTACAGTGCCATACAACTGTAGCCAGCTCAGTGTCAAGGCCTGAAACGAAGAAGATATAGCAATACAGGATGACAGTCACCAAAAACACAGTATCCCAAACAGCCAAAAATGTAAATAGAAAAACGGTTGTATTATAGGAAGTTTTCATCTTCCACACAAC
>JASPKP010000053.1:37500-95000 GCA_030674155.1 Stramonita haemastoma | reverse complement strand
ATGGACCACCTTTCTACAGAACTTTTGTGGTCTAGACCGTCTTCTCTTAAACTCTTGCAGACTATTCATCACCCCCTGTGTGGAGTCAGAATGTAGAAACTCTGCCTTGATATGCTGTTGTTGTTTTTTCCTTATAGTGTCCGTTCCTCTCAATCAACACACTCATAGAAGATGATTAAAATCATCATTTTTATTATGATGTTCAAAGCCATTTCATTGTTACGGTGCCGTTGTTTCTAATCCCATTTTCTTTCAACAATTATTGCATGAGCCATATCATATGGAATAGGTACCTGCTACCCCCCCCACCCCCCCCACAATAAAAAGAAAAAGAAAACAAAACAAAACAAGACACCCCCATCCCCCCAAATAAAAACCCACCAACAAAAAACAAAACAAAACATACACATGCAACACAATCTGCAAAAAAGAAAACAACATGGTTCTAAGCATAATTTGTCACTGTAACAACCATGCATCACCAACACATACAGTTCACCAAAAGATCTTACAAAATCCGTTCTGGAAATCACAAAACACTTTGACATATTCAATTCAAAAATTTTTTTAATCACTTTATCATCTCACAGACATTGAAATTCAAGTGGGTACAAGCCAAACATTAAAACAGTATGAAAAAGGCAATCACCATTTTCTGTTAACATGTAGATTTTTTTTCACCTTTTTTTCTGGGGGGGGGGGGGGGGGGGGGGGGGGTCTCAACGTTTTTTCTCCTCATGATTATTTTGTTTGTTTTTTCATAATACTATCCACTCAAAGGAACTTACTGATTCCCCCCCTCTCTTAACAAAACAACAACAAAAACCAACAAAATTTAATTGGCCACCTGGTCAGAACACTGCTGCATTTTTACTCCTGTAATAGTTTAGCCTGCCAGGAACAAAGCACCTCCCATCATGACTCTTCCCACTCATTCTTCTATCTATCTATCTAATCCTTAATCTGGCGACCGTGGGGGCACCCCTAAAGACTTGACAACCAGTTCCCTCCATTCCTCTCTCTGTTCTGCCCTTCTCAAAATTTTGTTGAGCTCTAGGCCTGTCCATTCGCTGATGTTGTCCTCCAATCTCTTCCTTGGTCTGCCTCTTTTTCTTTCTTTCTTGGACAGTACCTTGCAGTATTGGTTTTGCAGTGCAAAGACCAAACTAATGATCAATATTGCTAAGGGCATCAGCACTGATATCAGGGTCAATGACCAGAAGCTGGAAACAGTTCAAAGCTTCAAGTACTTGGGAGCCGTTGTATCAGACAAAGGGTCCAAGCCTGAGGTAGTATGCAGGAGGATTGCACAGACAATAACAGCACTGTCAAAACTGAACACCATCTGGAATGATAAAAAAATATTTCACTCAACTCCAGACTTATGCGCTCCCTTGTCATATCCACATTCCTGTACGCCTGTGAATCATGGACCCTGACTGCTGATTTGGAGAGAAGAGTGCAGGCAGTAGACATGAGATGCTTCCGGAGACTCCTTGGCATCTCCTACAGGGACCACATAAACAACGAAGACGTGCATAACAGAATCCAGCAAACCATTGGTCCCTATGAAAACCTTCTATCAATTGTAAAGAAGCATAAACTTAAATGGTACCAGCATGTAACAAGATCAAAAGGACTTGCACTCATTCTTATATGTGACAAAAATATGAAGCACTTTCACTCTGTGTGAACTATTTTTCTTAACTGCAAGAACACACATTTTTTTTCATCCTTCCCAGTTATACATGAAAAAGCTCAATTTCTTAAGCATTTCCCCCACACACCCCCACCCTTTTTATTTTGGTTTTGTTATTACTAATGTATCAATAGGGGAAGGATCTGAGCCATCTCCACTAATAACCCTCACCATTACAAAACTTTTTGTTTCAAGGATGTTTCAATCCATGCTGTTTAGCCTATAGCCCGCTGGTCACAATGGCCATTGACATCAGGGCTGTCACCTCCAACAATAACAAAATTCCCATGAACTGTCAATTCAAGCCAAAACTGAGCATATAATGATTTCAAAACCAAACACTGTCAATCTGATACCTCCAACACATATAACAAACAATATACTAGCTGATCCTTTTTTAGTTCATAAAAATACCACTAAGGAATAAAAAATAAAACAAAAGAAAACACACCACACTGAGGGCAAATGCCATTCTGCTCAACTTACTCACCCCCAGACTATCCACAAAAAAAAGGCTTCAAGATGATAGCATTTCAAAATCCTACCCCCCCCCCCCCCTTCCGCCCCCCAAAAAGCATATGAAATGTTGAACAGGTAAACAACACTGCACAATGGACATCCTGTGCCACCTTTGTATGCATAATCTTACTACTGACTTGCTTCAAAAAGGCAAGAGATGGGGCTGGCAAACCAGAAAAAATAGAGTGAGTGCATACACAATGACATGCACAAGATAGAAGGGAGGGGGGTGGAGAGATAGAGAGAGAGAGAGAGAGAGAGAGAGAGAGAGAGAGAGAGAGAGAGAGAGAGAGAGGAGAGAGAGAGAGAGAGAGAGAGAGAGAGAGAGTGATTTGATTGATTTGATTTTTTATTTTGATTGACTTATTCTTTTATATTGAGGATAATGGAATTCTTGTGCTTTTTTTCATCCAGTCCCCGTGTGTATGCAGTTTTGTAAATGTCATCTGTTCCCACTGGCACATGATGGCCTACTCTTACAAAGAGCGGAACAGGATTTAACGTGTGCGCAAGATGTCCTGCATGCGTTCGCACCCGGGGCCTCGCTTTAAAGTCTCATCCAAAGGACTTTTTGGGAGAGTGGAGTCAGCACTGATGTTAACTCCAGGAGAAAAATCTCCTCAACCAGATTTGAACCCGGGTCATCAAATTGCCAGCGCAATTTTCTGACCACTAGGCTATCCAAGAGAGAGAGAGACAGACAGAGAGAGAACTATTTCTGCCTTAAGGAAAATAAGACTCAGCCGTATTTTGATATGGATGTCAACCCCTTCCCTTGCATAAACATCTCCCAATTATACAGAACCCTCAAAAGATAATGAAAACTTCAAAGCAATCAAGCCCGTTACAAATAACACAAAACACTGCAGAATAGACATCATCTGAAATATTCCAGTAGCGATAATCTTGTTATCCAGTCACCAGAATACTCAGCATGGGGGAAACGTTGGTGGGAAAACAGTACAAAAAGAACCCCCTCCCCTTCCTTAGAATACACATTCATAATCACGTGGGCGCAAGAAAGAAGCATTTGGTAACTTGTGATCACAGCAGTTAATGCAGCTTTTGAAAGCAAAACAAAACCCCTTTAGAACATAAGTAAACATCTTTCCAAGCATGAAATATGAGATAAATGAACAATTTTACATTGCATCACTGAATCATAACATGAGATGAAAAGAAAAGGGAATGGGGAATGGGAGTGAGCATACAAGATTAAACAAGACACCGCCATAGCAAAACCAACTATCATATGAAAAAAAAGTTTCTAAATCCAGTCATGTGGGCATTCTCACAGGTCCTGGCTCTATTCAAGTCTTTTAACAAAATCAGAAAAACAAACCAAATCTTAACCAGTATCCATGGAAAAAATGTTCTGGCCAAACTTCATAATTCAAAATGTTGACCATACTTTGCTCTATTTCGGCTGCCAAAAAATCACCATTATTAAAAAAAAACCAAAAACATACATGAAAAATGAATCACCAAGTAAACAAAACCCCAAAACTCAAGAACCTGCAACCTTTACTCCTGCACACATATATGTGACTATTGATATATACAGTGTATTAACTTTTATATGACTAATGACATATATTGGCAGTAATCTGATATTGTATCATGTGTGCATAACTAAGAAGAAATTTGACAAGTTTCTGCTACCCTCTGCCAGAGGTATGTAAGTATAGAGGCATAAGAACTTTAAACATCAAAACATTTCTTTAGTCATTCTAAACATCAGCAACAGCATCACTAACCAATCAAATCAACTCAAATCATTAATAATAGGTTGAAAAAAGAACAAAGTTTATGGGAAAAAAAGCGTAGAAAAATTGCTGTTATGAAAATAGTTTTCAACCTTTATACAGATACTTCATGATTTAAGAAATCAAACAGCACACAGCTGTATATTAGCTGCTGAAAGTCTGCTGTACCAAGTGAAGAAAACAACATGCTATAAACATTAGCTCAAAACAAAAAGAAAAATTGCTTTATGACAATTACTCATAGGTGAATATGTCAACTAATAGAAACATACATTTTTCACACTGCTAAAATCTTATACCAAAACATAATAAACATTAATACAGGCATTATCTATTCTGTTGATTTAAAAAGGCCAAAGCGCCATCCAAGGAATCCAATCCAATCATGTTGTTTATTGCCCCACTGACCACACCAGGCCATATCGGGGCTGTCACCTTGTCAACTTCAAAACTAAGATTAAAACTGTGCAATTATATACAGATTAAAACAGGACATAAAACCAACTTTACTGTCCTTGCTTGTATCGACGCCCTGGTCAACCATACGGGTCAGCCCAGGATGGGCACCGCATTGTAGGAAAACCCACATCAATTACACATATTATGAGATAAAACCAAAACCAGATTCCTTAAAACAACCTTGTCCTTAGAGACTAACTATATCATGTATATCACTTTCACTCACATCTGACGGAAAAAGCCTGATTCTCTCAGGAAGTTAAAAATGGTGTCCAGTGGAACATGCCAAAAAAGGATCTTTAGTGAGTCTAGAGTAAAATGCTTATGCTCAAGGAATACAAACATATTGGTGCAGATTCATGTTAATATGAACAATATCCAATGTAATAGAGCTACATCAAATACCCACACAAGAAATCAACAATGACAAAAACAAAATCATGCTATGTATTCAAAAGGCCAAAGTCATAAGCATAGTGCCAAGACTGAGAAACCAATCCAATCCAATCGTGTTTATAGCCACACCAACCACAAAGTCCATATCAGGGCTGTCACCTCAACAAGTTTTTAAATCTCGTATTAAAACTGTGCTACTACATACAGGTCAAAACAAGGTTTAAAAAAACACCCCCAAAACAACTCTATTGTCGTTCTTTGTATAATGACGCTCCAGCCAACCATATGAGCCACACACATTTTTTTTATTATCATTTAAAATTCAAGACTTCTAAAATGTAGTGTACAATGCAACACAAGAACCATACTGAAAAAAGTGTCAAGTTTATGCAATAAGAATATAAAAAAATAGACATGTAAAAAAAAACCCACAAAAAGCCCATGATTTAAACATACAGTAATGTAGACACAAGCCAGAAAAGTGTGTTATGATATTCTTTTCCATGTTTAATATTTTATTAATATAGTAAAGAATAAAAAAAAAAACCTGTAACAAAAGCAAGAAAAAAAGAAAAGAGAGAAAAAACTCAGAAAAAGCATTGCCATAGGAATGTCATTGTGTCTATCTCTGAATTTTGAAGGTTTGATTTCTCTCTCTCTCTCTCTCTCTCTCTCTCTCTCTCTCTCTCTCTCTCTGTCTCTGCGCACAAATAGAATGCTATGTGTGCTTATGGTCTTATTGAATAATTGCTGCCTTAAATCTTTGTGTTTAAAAGTAATGTTAGATATTACTTAAAAAGAGAGGTACCATCTTTGTGTTGAAAAGTAATGTTAGATACAACTTAAAAGAGAGGTATGCAAACAGATTTCTACTTTGTGTACTGTGCTGTCCCACCAGTAACAAGTACCTAGAACACACAGACCTCTACAAACAGGGCCTAACTGTAGAAGCCCAAATAGGGACTACACCTCATCAGTAACAAGTACTTAGAACACACAGACCTCCACAGACAGGGCCTAACTGTAGAAGCCCACATAGGGACTACACCTATGTTATATTACATCTCCCGAAACCAGGACGTCCAGTCCAGGATTCTGCACTGAATGCCTTAGGCCTACTTAGCACAACTTGCCACAGTGCCAAAACAGCGCTGTTTGACGAAGATGGCCGTTAGGCTATTCCCGCGTTGCAAACGATATGCTGGGCGCCGAGAGAGAGACTGGGGTATGGATGACTGGAGATGAGAAGTGATGCTGGCTTGGTCAGTTCCTCAGCCTCTGCTTTCTTTGATCTGTGGCTGTGGAACTAGAAGTGTTAGAATGAGTTGGTGTGACAGGGTAACATTAACAGTCACATTAAAAAAGTATAAAGCTTATGCAATCAGAGAACATCACAAGGTAAACAAATAAAAACCCCGATCTGTCTTAAACATGCTGTACTGTAGTATACATTGACATTACAATAGTATGAATTTTACACAATAACAGAACATCATAAAGTAAACAAGTAAAAAACATGATCTGTCTTAAACATGCTGTAGTATAGTAGTAGGCACTCATCAGTCTCGGAAGACTATGGAGTTGCGCTCTAGTCGTTACAGCGCAAAGCCTGGGTAAGTAATTATGGAGGGCAAGCTGTTACCCATGCAGCAGACCCCCCCTATCCATGCCACTGGAATGATCCATTGGAAAGGCAATGACCGATACGAATGGTTCCAGTACCGTCATCCCTGAGCCGCCCTAGGACTCCAACTCCCTGATTTTTCCTCAGGGATGGTGTCTAAACACGACACCTGTGTGCATGCTGGTTTTTTTATAATTTTGTCATCTGCTCCTACCGGCACACGATGGCCTGCTCTTCCGAAAGGCGGAACGGGGTTTTAATGTGTACGCAAGATGTTCTGCATGCGTTCGCACACGGGGCCTCGGTTTATAGTCTCATCCGAATGACTTTGACATTCAGTTCGATTTTTTTTGTCAAACTGTAGTATACAAAATATCATACAAAGAACACAAGACCAATAACTATGTGAAAGAAGAAATCAAAAAGCGTGTGGGCCCCCAAGAGCCTTTGCTCTCCACCATAAAGAGGAGAAAGCTGATGTGGTTTGGTCACACCACAAGACACAACACCCTAGCAAAAACCATCCTGCAAGGAACAGTCGAGGGCAAGAGAAGAAGAGGCCGCCAAAAGAAATCATGGGTTGACAACATCAAAGACTGGACCGCCCAACCCCTGCAACACCTCCTACTAGCCACACAGGATCGTGATGCATGGAAAAAGATCTCTGTTGCGTCTTCTCTCATGTCCCCCCTACGTCCTTTGGGACATGGGACTGAGTGAGTGTAAGCCGCCGCTGTGGCCTAGTGGTTAGGGCGTTGTACTCGTAATCTAAAGGTTGCGGGTTCAATCCCAGCTATTCCGCTATGGCGTTGTGCCCTTGGAAAAGGCACTTTACGGCTATTTTCTCACCCCACCCAGGTGTAAAAGGGGTACCAACCTTGTGTTGGGGGTTAACCCTGCGATAGACTGGCGTCCTATCCAGGGGGGAGTCTATGACTCTCAGTCGCTTAACGCCACAGAAACCGGGATAAGCACTGGCCTGATGAGCCTTATGGCTCGGGACAGACTTTAACTTTTTTTTTTTAACTGAGTGAGTGAGTGAGTGAGTATACAGTGACATTAAAAAAGTATGAAGATTACACAATAAGAGAACATCAAAAGGTGAACAAATAAAAAACATCATCTGTCTTAAACATGCTGTAGTATACAGTGATTGCTAACAGTCATATTAATAAAGAATGAAGTTTACACAATAAGAGAACATCAAAAGGTGAACAAATAAAAAACATCATCTGTCTTAAACATGCTGTAGTATATAGTGAACACTCAAGACTCAAAATTATTTTAATGTCTCAAATTGAGAAATTATGAGTGGCATTTTAAAATTACAATTACACCACATGCATTGTTAAAACATTCAAAAGCAACACAATATCTTAAAATCGACAATACCCTATGTCACATACACGCACGCACGCACGTACGCACACACACACACACACCAGTAATGGTTAAGAATAACAAAGCAAATTTATAACACAAAAATTATTTAAATACACCTAATGAAATATCACACCAGCATAATCAATGCATATATCACCAGTATAAGTAATACTACATTAAAATGAAAAACATGACAAAAACATTTTGATCAATAAAAAAACATTCAACACCCTTTGTACTCTTCACCCATCACAGCTTACACGTATTCATTAACTGGTACTTTAGATAAAATGTACACACACACGTGCACATGTGCATGTACCTCCCCCCCTCCCACACTCTCTCCCCCCCTCTTTCTCTCTCTGTCTCCCCTCTTCCTCTCAGATGCATACTCAAGCATACACTAATATTTGATGGAATAATCTAAAAACCCTACACACACACACACACACACACACACACATATATAGATATAGATATAGATATATATATATATAATTGAGAAAATATTGTGGAGAAAAACAAGTGCAGGTAACCAGTTACAACTTCATTCTCATCATAAAATTAAAAAAAAAAAAAAAAAAAACCACTATAAGATAAATCTTTGAAGGCAGCATTTGGGGAATTACTGAGTAAGGACCATACTTTGGGCCTGACCAGACTCGAGTTTCGGCTCCTGGTTGAGCACTCTTCAGAGGTCCTGGCAGTGATTGCAACCCCACTCACCCTCTGTGGTAAGAGCAAGACACTTTTTAGAATTCAGAACTATACATATATACATGTGTACACACACAAACATATATATACACACACATATACACACACATACATGCATAACGATAATGATAAAAATATATATTTAAAAAACACACACAAAAAAACAACACTACAGTGATTAAGAAAGTGAATTGATTTGTTAATAAAACTGTTTCTGGTTCTGTTTGTATTTGATTTTAGCATCCGGAATCTTCGACCAGATGGAAGCAATATATAGCGTTGTGAAAGCATGTGGGTCTTGTCAGTGGAAATGTTTTTTGCTTTTTTAATCGCCTGGTTTTCATACAATGAATTCAACATCTTTTGCTTTTCTCTCACAATTTTTCCACACACATTCACAACTCTATTCAATACATTCTTGCAAACCAGCATAAAAACCCAAACGTGACATTAAAAAAGTATGAAGTTTACACAATAACAGAACAACATAAAAAAAGCAAGTAAAAAACACCATCTGTCTTAAACATGCTGTAGTATACAGTGAACGCTAACAGTCACATTAAAAAAGTATGAAGTTTACACAATAGGAGAACATCAAAAGATGAACAAATAAAAAACATGATCTGTGTTAAACATGCTGTAGTATACAGTTCCATTACAATAGTATGAAGTTTACACAATAAGAGAACATCATAAAGTAAGCAAGTAAAAAAACATCATCTGTCTTAAACATGCTGTAGTATACAGTGAACGCTAATAGTGATATTAAAAAAGCATGAAGTTTACACAATAAGAGAACATCATACAGTAAGCAAGTAAAAAACATCATCTGTCTTAAACATGCTGTAGTGTACAGTGAACATTAAAAGTGACATTAAAAAAAAGTATGAAGTTTACACAATACAACAGACATCAGGAAAAGCAGCAAAACTTGCACTTTCACATATAATGTAATCTACTTACAAAGTCTATCCAACCTTGATAGCATACTGAACAGGCATAAATTAAGTTCATATGTAGGAACATACTTTATATAACAAGGATATAAAGGTACAAAAGGCAATACAAATGAAGTGCATACAAAAGAAGATAGTCATTTTACAAGATTTGGTAACAGCAAATTAAAAGAATGTACAAAATTTGATCTATTTGGGCTGTACTTTTTCATCTTTAAATCTTTTGATTGAATCGAGACATAACACAGGATTCTTTCTAAACACAGTGGAATATTAGCTGTCAGAATAGCATATTCTATTCAAATACCACTTGGGGGACGCAGCACCATTTCATGATATAAAGCATAAAAAAACAAAAAAAACTCAGTGTCATGGACATCAAATACATGAAACATGAAATCTTGATTATTCTCAGATACATAGCCCAGACTCTACCATCTACAAACACGACAGGAGAAGACCTGTATATTTAGCCTCAGGACAGGCCACAACCACCTTAACTACCACAGATATGTACTTGATGCTCCACAATGGCCACACAAAGGAGTGTCCTTGCAAGACTGGCAACCAGACAACAGAACATGTGCTGCAGTTTTGCCCGCTACATGAGTCACATTCATGAAGAAGATCTGGCCTGACCTGATCCCAGTGGCCAGGAAGCTCTATGGAGACTTGAAGCTGCCTTTGTCACATAGACTGAGCTGTTCACCTGATGAACACAAATATTCTCTCTTTCTCTGCATATACATATATCTGTATAGCCTAATGCTACAGCAAACAAATTATACAAAGGCAACATCTCATCTAAAGCATGATAGTGCAGTCACACTGTTACAATTTCTATTGAAAATACAATGAATCTTTCAAATTAAAAGCTCTGTATTTCTTGCATAAAAAGGCCACACAGTAGTCTAAGCATTCAAGTGAACATCCAAGTCTCTTTCCATTTGAAGGCTGCAATATCTTTCCCAGGAGATTCCTGTATTTCAAGATGAAGAAAAATCTCTGTTCAGTTTCAAATCACACCTGTATATTTCATCAAGCTGTAACTGATTGGGCATGCTGCGGTGATTTTGTTCTGCTGAACAATGTTAGTTTCACTCAGTTCTTGTGCCACAGAAAGAGTGAGAAGCAGCATATTGTCAGTTCTCCAAAACTCTATGGATTATTGCAAAAGGACCATGCAGGGAAAAACCCAGATAAAATTCAACACACACCTCCCTGAAGACTTTTTCTCCTCTGATCTTCCATACTGTTAAGTTTAGCTCACCAGCAGCACTCCGCCATTTCATTTTAATACTTGAAAACTGCTCTCCTTCACGATTTTTCCCGAGCTTATAGTCACCCTTGAATGTTTTTAAACGCTGACTCATGATGTTATATCGTAGTTCTCTTTCTGTTTCATCCAATATTTCTGTCCAATGACATAAGTGAAATTCACTGCTTTCTGATTCCTTTGTTACATAAAAATGAACTTTTGGCAGAAGTGGCTCACTTCTTCCTTGAAGCGGTGGTGATTTGTGATGGAATGATCTTCTAAAGTCTTCCTCAAGGAAGCCTTCCCAATAATTCTGTGGCCAGCTGACAAGAACACGATACAGATGGGCTCTCATGTAACATGTGTCTGAATGGTCCAAACTTGAGCTAATGATCTTGTCACAAAATTCATATATTTTTGATTTATTAGATGTGAAAGTTGATTCTATTTTGGCAATTTGTAAGGCAAGATAAACTGTCATCAGATTGTCCAAATCTGTGCATGACTTTTTATGTATATTTTCAAGATTTCTTTGAATTGTTAATAGGTCACTACTAATGATTCTCTTTTCCTTTTCACCTTTTGAAGAAAGTAAGACTTTGATTTTAAGAAAAATAGTTTCAAAAAAGCATCCTTTCAATTTCACATTTGCAAAACGCAGCAAGTTGTCTTCATTTTCATCTGTTGATGTGAAGTCAGTACTTAATCGAAGCTTCCGTATACCAGCAGCAAAAATATTCATCTGTACTTCACAAGACTTGGTAACAGTTTCCATGTTTCTCTTAACTTTTGAAAACTGGAATGATGCATCTCGTTTTCTGATGGTATTTGAATATGCCAAATAGAACAAAAAACGCAAAGCTTTGATACCTTCTATCAAAAGTCTTTTCATTGTGTTTCGTTCTGTTTCTTCCAAACCGTCAAATAACTCACAATCAGCATAGTCTCTTTCAACCAAGTATAATCCAAGTTTATAAGCCCTTTCAACAGGAATTAAACCTAAAAGAAATAGTAGAATTTTATTTACAGATTCGATTGTCTGGGCATATGAAAAACAAACACCAAAAGCATCATCTCCTGTTTTGCCTTGGGCTTCAATGAAATTTTTGAGAGCCAAAATTCCAACTCTCAAAAGTTTAGATCCTTCATCTGGATCATCTCCGTCTGCGGGATTTGATTTCTGAGCATCAAACTGTCTCAGATACACTACCCCTAGTGTGTGCTTAAAATCTCGTTTTTCTGGTGAAAGTTCAACAGCACGTTGTGCACACTTTCTTGCCTTATCAAGCTGATCAACAGACATGTATAACCTTGCAAGCTGTTGATGGAAAACTTCATTCTTCAATGTTGTATATCCAAGTTGCAGTACCTCAACAGCTTTGTCAAAATCTGTTGACTTGATTTCCATGATCAGAGGTGACATGCGTGTCATCCTTGATGATTCTTCAAATTGTCTTTCAATAATCATTTGTGTCAAAAGATCAACAACCACTTCTGAATGTGAATCATTTGAAACCAGATGTGATTTCAAGCACCTGACAACAATATCACTTAGCCCTTCAGAGTTCTTTCTCAGACACGTGTCCAAAACTGCTTTAGCATATGGCTGATTTGCAATCGTCACAACAGTCCTTGGACTTTTACCTTCAATAATCAGTATCACTTTTGCTACTTTGCTGAGTGTTATTTCCCAGGGCAGATAATTAGCACCATCAGCTCTAAATTTTCTCATAAGAGTATCAAAACATGTGACTGGTAAACCTGGCAATCCCCGGGAAGATGGGAAGTATGTGGTAATGAGAGCTACATACTCAATCACTTCCCGTTCATTTTCAAGCAAAACATTCTGATCCAAGTACTGGTCAATAGCACTGCATAAAAAGTCCTGATCAAATCCATTTCTCATTGCCAGAAGAGCAATGAAATATCCTAAATCTTCTGGATGCTCTTTTTCAAGAGTTTCCGTTTTAACTTCCATCCAAGATTTCTCATCTTCAGTAAGCTCCTGTGGCAACTGAAA
The DNA here is from genome assembly GCA_030674155.1 of Stramonita haemastoma. Lineage (NCBI taxonomy): Eukaryota > Metazoa > Mollusca > Gastropoda > Neogastropoda > Muricidae > Stramonita > Stramonita haemastoma. Next base: position 82,203 of record JASPKP010000053.1, on the reverse strand, counting down.
TTTGCCATCCAGCTTCATTGTTTGATTACAGCGAATCAGAATGGCCAATGGTCTTACAAGTTGCGTCTCTATCTGATGCCTATATAACCTTCTGGACAATTCAAATTCAGTCAACAGTGATTCTTCACTGGCTAAATTGTCAGCAAGAAGGATAACAGGGGGCAACTGCTGGCGATCACAGCCTTCTTCAGCAGATTCCCAGAACTGAGTGACCTGGCGTTCAGTATTTGACGTAATGTTTTTCAGCACCGCACATTTGTATTTGTCTTTCAATTTCCACAACAAACTTTTCCCTAGAGTTGTGCCACCTGCTGCAGGCATGTGTGACAGAGTCACAATTAAAGACACATCACTCTCTCTTTCTCTGATTTTGATTTTATCTTCTATGTGATTTATTAATTTTGGGCAAATGGTGCGGTCCATGACATGATTGTAGCCCAATTTTGTTAAATAGAAATTCCACCATGAAACAGGCTTCCCTTGGTAAAATTTCATTTCCTCTTCTTTTGCTTTCTTGTTACGCTGTTCAGGCGTCAATGCATCCCAGTCTCTTTGGCACTCGCTTACACTTAAAACCTCCAAATCACTCCACAACTGCCATTCATTAAATGAAACTGGAACCAATGCCCCACTTGATGTGTGAACATATTTGTCTTCATCTTGGCTTTTTAGCTTCAAACACTGACACATTACATGATGGACATGTTTCCAAGGCATAACAACACTGTGCTCAATAATATCATGCGACAATTCCTTCGCAAAAATTTGTCTTTCTGATTCATCCTGGAAAACAAAGAACACACTTCTCCAACCAAATGCGGTTTTAATATCACGAGATGTTTCCATAATACCAGCGTCATTTTTGTTTATAAGAATCAAAACCAGACGTCTTACTGGAGCAATAACACTATTATCTTTATAAAAAGCCACAGCATTTTGAATGAAAGTCCAGTAACAATTTTCCCATTCCTTTTGCTCCAGTCTCTGAAAAGCATTGGAGCCTGTTGTTTTACCATTTGTGAAGAGCCACACAGTTTTCTTTGGAAAAGACAAATGGTCTTTTCTATCTTCAATGGACATATCATTAAAATCATTTACAATACTCTCATGAACTTCAAAGGCCAAGTTTGAGCTTTTAGCAAAACTGTAGATTCCCCGTCTTTCAGACTCATTATCAAAATCAAAAATGGCTGACCAACGAATATAATGGAGAAATTCAAAAAATTGTACACTTTTTCTTTCTTCTTCTTCTGACAATTTAGGGAGTAACAAAATGGGGAACATTGAAGAATTACACTCTGCAATAAACTGTTTCAATTTTTCTGCTTCTGGGCTGTTCATATCAACTCTGTATGCTTTTGCTTCAGCATCTTCTTCCTCTTGCCTTTTTTTGCAAATTTCTGGCAAAATAGTCACCTCAAAAACTTCGGTCTGGCTTTCACCAATGTATTTGGTTTCAGAACCATCTCTTCGAAAAATCCCAGTCCACCTGTTTTGATTTTTTAGATATACATGTTCCTCCTTCTTTTTCCCTGGAGCACTTTTCTCTGTTTGCTTTGGGGGACCATATTTCTCATAGATTCGACCTGGTTCAAAACGAAAAATGCGTTGTTTTGTTTGTTTACATGTTGGTTCAACATCTATCTCAATGACATATTTGTTTGTTTTTTCAACAAGAACAAACTGTGGTCCTGTTAAACATCGTTTGATTCAAAACAAGATGGAAAGCATTTCTGTAGAAACTCATTGTTAAATGCATCATAATATTTTGCATGCAGACTTTGAACCATGTCAATGCCACAGATTTCTCCATACCTGAAAATTTGCTCACCAATAGGCTTTTCAGCAATACCAAAATATATGGTACCATTCTTTCTTGCATTTAAACATGCACACACAAACTCAAGTGACTTGTAAAGAAAAGAACGAAATGCTTTGGGGTCATCTGGGGGACATCCGGCTTGAAATTTAAATTCAACTGCTCGTGAGAGCATGTTGTCTCCGGATTCTATTGCCCTCAGAATACCTTGGCTGTATCTCCACACCTGCTTTTTAAAAGGTCTTGGGTTGACATACTTAGCAGACTCTGAACATTCAGCTTCTTCACTTTCTGGTTTCATCTGATCTAAATTTGCTGAAGCGATGCTCGATTCCTCTTCCAAAACCCCTTCATCTGTTTGGGAACTAGGCATTTCAGGGGGTATTTCCTTTGATGAGGCATCAGCAGGACTCTGCTCATGTTCCTCTTCATTAACATTCTGAGGACACAGTTGAGGAATTTGCTCACGTTTTTGTTCCTCAGCATTCTGGTGACAAGGTTGTTCCCTTTCAGCACACACATCAGATGACAGTTTACCAGTATCTGCACTGTCCCTATAAATGCATCTTGGTAAAGTACCCAATGCAGAATCATTTACTTTCTGGCTCTTAAAGCCCCATCCAAAATCCAACGAGTCAAAGAGCCAATAGTGCTTATTATTATCGAATCCAAAAGGAAATGAATTGGCCTGTTTGTTCTGTTTCAGAGTAAGTATATATCCACAACTTTTCTCTTCCAAAAGCTTTCTGTCAATGATCATGATAGGAATGGTGCACTGGTCAAGTTTTCTCACACTTCTGTCAAATTCTATAATATTTAACACCTTTGTTGATTGGTTATCAAAACAAAGGCTTTTCCCATTAAACAGAACCTTGTTGTTCTCAAGACGAAAATTCTTCAAAGCATCTGGTGGCAACAATGGTACCCAGTGTGAAGGGACTTTTTCTATTATCAATGTCCAAAGTTTTTCCAGTGCACTTTTGGCTGATTTTCCTCTACAAAAGTCAGGCTTACACAGGATTAAGAACATGAATTGTTGCTCCAATCTATTCAAGTCTTTCCGTTTATGGTACATCACATTGATTTCACACTTTACTAACTGCTTGGAATCTGACTCCAGAGGTTGCAAATGTAATGCATCTTGTAAAAACAGCTTGTACTGTGTAAATGGATCATCCTTCTCTAATTTCACACACTTCATGCTTTGTACTTCCTTAGGAGTAGGTGATGCAACAGCGGTGAATGTGTCTTGGGCTTCAGGAAAACTCGCACTTATCACACTTGGCTGAGGAAAGTGATCTTCATGGTTTGGCTCTGGACAGTCGGTATTTTCTTTTTCTTCTCCATCAAGGATGTTTTGTTTTCCTTTTAAAATATGAAAAGCAATCATCTTTTTCACCTTGAAATCTTCTGCAACCTCTGCAGTGTCCACCATTTTATAAGACAAGAAAGCTGGGCCATCAATCTGGTTCTCTTTGACCTTAGACCAGTCTTGCCCTTCAATAAAACTTTCAACAAACTGAATCACTTTCTCCACGCTCCATGTAAGTATTTTTGACTGACAACTGGGATTATCTCTGAGAAAAAAAATCTTACGGGCAACACCAGTTGGAATGTTTGTGAAACACACAAGCTTAGAAAAGCCATCTCCATACTCAAAAAGCACCTCTCCATCCAGTCCTTCCAGCTGGTGGAGGCATTTTTCTGTCAGCCCACAGGTATACTGCAACCAGCACTGCACTTCTTCTGCTGATGATGATGAACAAACTGTGTACTGATCTGAAAAAAAAAAAGAAAGAAAAATACAAGTAAGAGTTTGATACTTTTTTCCTCTTTATCAAGTTTCAAGTCCACATCCATCGCTTCGGTCTGTCAACCAACTTTCCTTCATACACACAGGCATACACACAGACACACACATCAGCGGGATCCAGGTTTAATGTCCCTAATGGGGGTAAGGGGGATTCACCGATGAAGCTAAAGAATTTTTTTTTTTTTTAATCGGGCAATAAAATGACTTACTGTTAAATAAGGAATGATATTTTCAACAAAAGATGATATCACACCTCTTTTGCAATCATTCTAAAGTCAGCTGCAACTTCATCCACATCACTTCTTTCTTTCTCAAATTTTGTTCAATCATAGAGATAGATCACAATACTGCTTCTTATTCAATTCATTTTGTATATTTATCTTTTCAGTTCAATGAGCTATACCTTGAATTCTAACATCCTAGCCTTTGAAACTGGTTCTAAAAAGCAAACACTGGGCTAACCAGTGCTTCTACCTTAATTGAAAAAGGGGGGGGGGGGAAGCTATAGAAAAGACAGGGACAGGGTGAAAAAGAGAGAAAAAACCACATGTGCAAGTGTGTGATAGCACATATGTGCCTCCGACATGCATACCTATGCCTGCATGCATATGATCTTTAAGTAAGTGTGCACTTAAATCTTTAGGTGAAAGTATCTGGATTATTCAAGCAGCAAGAATGCAAAGGAAAAGCAGCAAGCAGGGTTTTTTTGTTGTTTTTTTTTAAAAGTCAAATCAGTCAAAATGATGGTGCTAGCCACTGATGGGATATATAAATGCAGAACAGAGTAGGACAATCTTTTCTTTCAGTCTAAATTTACACAGAGAGAGAAAATTTTAAAAAGGGGGGGGGGGGGGGGTGTCGGCTAATTTTTACAATTGTGCCATCTAGTACCAAGTAGCCAAATGCTGCCATGGCGCAGTGGTTAGCTCCTTGGATTCCAAACTGGAAGGTTGCGGGTTCGATTCCCATAAGAGTAATAGTGATTTTTTGGGGCTCCAGCTGGCTCCTACCCAGTGAGAGTGCTGTGGGTTTCATCCACTTTACGGATACAAGTTTTAGAGTGTTGCTCAAATTACCTGACCAACACTGCAGGTGTCTGTAGCTTTCGGGCCCGGTTGATGCTGGGACATATTATGATAGTAAGCATAGAGTACAACCCTGTCAAGTACTCTCAAAGCACATGCACTTCCATGGCAGCATCATTATATCATCCTCATTCTCATCGATCATCATGCAATGAAAAAATTGCCCCTGATTCCGTGCTCTCATAATGACATCAGGTTTGGTTTCCCCATATGCTTCTGTGCCTATGGTGAGTTTGTGTCAAAGCTTTTGGGGTTGGAGGTTGGGGGGGGGAGGGAGGGGGGGTTGTTGGAATGTTGTAGTGGTCGCCACCTTCGGTGGGCCTCTCAATCAGTCTGACTCCACTACTAATACTGTCGTTGGTAGGGGGCTTAGTAGGTGGTGTCCTGCGTATGTTAGCTCAGAGCAGGCTCCACTGAACACCACCAAAGTGATCCAGCAGAAGTGCAGGGCCCCTCTGGCTGGTTGCCCCATGGCAGCCTAATATTGATGAGCTCCCGATGGACTTGTGACCCTGAGGATGAGACATAGCGAACCTGGGTATGGCTGTGGCGGGGAGATTGAAATGAGCGGCATGGGAACAGCAGGGATAGGAACATCACAGATGATGAGGCAGCAACAACAAAAAAAAAGGTAGCCACATGTGGTTTTTCAAAGTGTGTGGGCAATAATGATGACACATCTGAAACTGTCAGGTCAAACAAAAAGTGTTGCATTTTCTCCAATACAACTAAATAACCAGTAAGTAACATTTCAGTTGAAAACTTATGTAGATTTCCCCTACTCTTTACACCACCCAAAGTATAGGAGAGAGAGAGGGAGAGAGAGAGAGAGAGAGAGAAACGACCGACGTCCGACCGACCGACCGACCGGACCGACCGACCGACCGACCGACCGACCGACCGACCGATCCGACCGACCGACGACGATCCGACCGACGACCGACCGACCGACCGATCCGACCGACCGACCGACCGACCGACCGACCGACCGACCGACCGATCCGACCGATACCGACCGATCCGACCGACCGACGCCGACCGACCGACCGACCGACCGACCGACCGACCGACCGACCGATCCGACCGACCGACCGATCGCCGACCGGACGACCGACCGACCGACCGACCGACCGACCGACCGATCGACCGACCGACCGATCCGACCGACCGATCCGACCGACCGACCGACGAGCCGACCGAGCCGAGCCGACCGACCGAGCCGACCGACCGACCGACCGACCGATCCGACCGACCGACCGACCGAGACCGAACGATCCGACCGACCGACCGACGACCGACCGACCGACCGACCGACCGACCGACCGACCGACCGACCGACCGACCGACCGACCCGACCGACCGACCGATCCGACCGATCCGACCGACCGACCGACCGATCCGACCGACCGATCGACCGACCGACCGACCGATCCGACCGACCGACCGACCGACCGACCGATCCGACCGACGTCCGACCGACCGACCGACCGACCGACCGACCGACCGACGACCGATCCGACCGACCGACGACCGATCCGACCGACCGATCCGACCGACCGACCGACCGACCGACCGATCCGACCGACCGACCGACGCGAGACCGACCGACCGACCGAGAGAGAGAGAGAGAGAGAGAGAGAGAGAGAGAGAGAGAGAGAGAGAGGAGTGAGTGAGTGAGTGAGTGAGTGGTGTGTGTGTGTGTGTGTGTGTGTGTGTGTGTGTGTGTGTGTGTGTGTGTGTGTGTGTGTGTGTGTGTGTGTGTGTGTGTGTGTGTGTGTGTGTGTGTGTGTGGAGTAGCCAAGGTGCACAGTGTTGTGTGTGTGTGTGTGTGTGTGTGTGTGTGTGTGTGGAGTAGCCAAGGTGCACAGTGTTTCAATACTCCTATAATTTGAGTGTACAGGTCATGAGGATAGTTTCAGCTTAATTAAGCAAGATCACAAGGGGACCTTTTTCAGGAATACCACAATGGTGAAATTTTTTGCTTTAACATCACTAAACTAAAAGGGAGATCAGCAGAAACAGTTTTTGTTTTGTACACAACACACTGAGATTCCATCCGTTTTCTTTCTGGAAATCAGAAATCCATCTATTTTCAGGGGTTGCCCGGCAAGAAAAACCAGAAAACAAGCAGGAAACAAAAAATAAACATGCAAGGTAAGGCTGACGCCTGTATCTGTTGTACTTTCTCTCCACTAAATGGACAGATATAATGATAATCTTTTGATAAAAACTAAAAAGTGCTTTTTTTACCCGTGTGAGGCCCTGATGGCTGGATATTCAAGGATGCATCCCCTCCATCAGTGAGCTTTCTACCAACTTTGCTGGAAGATTTTGTTGCCTGGTCTGTTGCCAATTCCTGGTCACCATCTTCTGTAACCTAGACACAACATAAGCACTTGAAACCGAGTTTGTATGGACGGGCAAAGACACATAAAACACACATGTAAACATGTACACACACATAAACACACACATGCATGGGCATGCGCACACATCCTTGCATATAATATACATATCCATACTGGTTCTGAGAGTACCATTTTCATTATCTGCTAGAAGCAAAAAAGGTTTTCGAAAACATTTCTGACATTTACAAATGAAGTTAGGAAAACAAGACCTTAGTGTAAATCTGCAGCAAAATATCTAGCTTTTTTTAAAAACGAAATAGGCATCTGGTGGAACATCAGGAAAGCAATGGGCCAAGCAGTTTAACATTTGTTTTGCTGCCTCGTGTTCTGTGATGTTCCGATCCCACTGCTCCCACGCTGCTCATTTCCATCTCCTTGCCGCAGCCATACCAAGATTTGCTATGTCACATCCCCAGGGTGTAAAGTCCACAGGGAGCACATAAATATCAGTCCGGCAACCAGTCAGAGAGGCTCTGCACTGCTGCATGACCACTGTGGTGGTGTCAGGGGGGGAATTGGTAGAAGCAAAAAACTCTGAAAACTAGGGGGGTCCGGGGGCAGGTCCCCCCAGGAAAATTTTTTCTCATTCCCACTGATATTTTAGTGCTCCCAGGGCCATTTTGTGCTGTTACCTTTTCAAGTTAAATATTGGATATCACCTTTTATTTTGCTGCTGTAATTTTTTTCTCAACAGTCAGGATTCCCAGGTGCAGGGCATGAAGCAAAATAGGACCTTTAAAGGACTTATAAGGACCTCTAGTCAGTTTAAAAGGACCTTTGCAGTCATGAGTTTTATAGAAAACATTGAAGATTTTAACATGCAGGTCTGGAGAGTTTTCCAGTCTATCTAGACAATCTGTAGCTTTTTAAAACAGATTTTCACATTACACTAAGAGTGGAACGTGAGGAATGAAAAACTGTGAGTGTGAGTATGTGTGTGTGCAGAGAGAGAGAGAGAGAGAGAGAGAGGAGAGAGAGAGAGAGAGAGAGAGAGAGAGAGAGAGAGAGAGAGAGAGAGAGAGTCTCCTGATGGATGTCTTTCTGAAGAATTTCATTTTGTACAGCCTCCCGGTGGTCACCAGTGTTTTAGCGTGATGCTCTAAGTCCTTCAGTGAAGGACATATTCTTCCCATTTTTTTTTTAATGTGCACAGCCATTACGCATGCCATCCTCATTATTCTCAACCCAGGGCCACTTGTCTAGCCAGATCTGGAAAACCTCTCTTGAAAAATGGTCTACCAGCTCTGAACCCTGCTGGTTCACGGCTGCTCCTGCCCAACGATCTCCCTAACAACCTATGTAAAAATGACATCACTTGTTTTGGGAGTACAAGACTCCTTGGAAAATGAAAACAAATAGGAAAATGACATTGGACCAGCGCTTTATTGTGAAGATTGTAAGCACCCCTAATCTGTAATGTAATGACCGGCATGTAGCTGTAACCCCCCTCACAAAACGTATTTTTGTTTGGTGTGTTACTAAGCGCTAAGTTCAGTAACTCCCTTGTAGAGTTGAGTGATCGCCCCTTAAAAAAGAGTGCGTATCGGGATACTTATGTTTTTTAAATCTCACTTCCTGCCTGGGCCTAGCGAGGGAAGGGAGCGTGACAGAGACTCGCTCCTGAGTCTAGATGTTCCCCCTTAAGGAACATCGTCGTCTTGTCTTCTACCCTGTCACACCTGCTTTGCCTCATCATTAAATCTCCACCCTTACCATTGTTGTTTTTATTAATGGCCCTGATCTGAGATTGATCACTGATTTTGTTCTAATTTTGGTATTTGACTGAACAGAATTTATATTTTGTATTTTTTAATTGTACTTGCAGTACAATTAGTCATTGGTGTTTTGTGTAATGTGGTAGTGTTGTAGGTTGTGTTGTGGAATATATGTGGTAAAAAACCCAATTTGCTTGGTCTGGAGTGGCATTGAATGAATGTTGTTGTTCGTCACGTTCAGTGTGTTCAGTGTGGCTGCTGAGTGAGTTGAGGTTAATTAATTTCACTTCACCTACTTTCCTACCTCCTCTATATTTTCTTTTCCCCTATTTTTCTACTATCCTTTTTCTATCCCCCCTTTATCACTCCCCGGCCCATAAGTAGCTGAGCCCTACTCTTCTTTAGGGTTACTGAAGAAAATAAGAATTATTCTAGGACTCGTAAGATTTCCGGTACCGAATTAGACGGAACGGGAATTAGAGTGGCGCCTTAGATAATTCCCGTGTGGGACCCGTTACATTTCTGGCGCCCAATGTGGGGCTAGGGAGTGTTTTTCTAGTTGTTTCTGAAGTTGCAACTCCACTGTGAGTGGGAGTTTGCGATCTTTGTGGAACTTTGAATTTCACAAGGTGTAACGTCTGTTGTGTGTTTGAAAATTTTAATTTTCACTGGAAGTAAAAGTGTAGGCAAAATTTAAATTTTGCAGTGAGCAAAAATTTTGCTCTGAAAAAGAATTTTTGTTGTTAGTTCAATAAATTTTTGGCTTACAGAGTAAGTGAAATTTTTGGTTGAAGGAAATTAGAATTTCACGGGAAGTGAAATTTTGGTAACAGCAAAATTGTAATTTTGCTGAGAGCAGAAATGTTGCTCTGATAATTTTTTGTCGTTGGCTAAATTAATTTTTTGCTAACAGTGTGTTAAAAGTTTTGTAGGAATTTTTTAAATTCCAAAAGAAAGAGAAATAAATTTTTGAAAATGGAAAATTAACGTTAATTGTAAGTCCAGTTCCTCATACATAAAGATCATGATCAGTCGAAGTGAGGGACCAGAGATGAAGCAACTGGGAGATGATGGGGTACGAGCGAGGGTGACTGCGGTTGAGGAGGAGAACCAGCGGTTACGGGAGACGCTCACTGCCCTGGAGGAAGGTCACCGCCTGTTGAGGGAGAGGGTCGACAAGCAGGATGCTGAGATGGCAGCCCTGCTACAGACCAGGATCCAGGTCCACGTGGTGCCATCTACGCCTTTGGCACCGCTTGGCATCTTCACTGGATCGAGGCCAACAGGTGGTGATGAGGTCGACTTTGCCCAGTGGGAGGAGCAAGTCGATGTGCTGATGAGAGGGAACGACTCCCCCTCTGATGTGTTGGTCAGCGTTCGGCGCAGTCTGCGTGGTGTGGCATGGGAGCTTGCCAAGTCCTGCTCTTCTGCCATGGACATTGTCGGCCGTCTAAGTGATGTGTTTGGCTGTGTGAAAACCCCAGTGGAACGTTTGGCCGAGTTCTTGCTGATGCGGATGGACAAAAGTGATAGTCCATTGACTTTCCTTACCCATGTGTGGATGAATTTCATTAATCTGAATAAGAATGATTTATATTCTGATGATGAATGTGGCAGGAAAGTGTATTTTGTCTTCATGAATAGTGTCATGTTGATGGAGCCCATTATGGCTCGAGAGCTGAAGTTTCAGTTCGGCAGACCAGGTTCTGTGTCGCCTGACTTGACCTCGCTGTTGAAGTCAGTCAGGCAGTTAGAGGAATCATCCTCTGTGCTTATGTCAGCTGTGACGGGCCGGACACATCAGGAACAGGAAAAGGTGGCCATCAACTGTAAAGAGTTGGCAAGCATGGTAGCAGAGAGACTCAGAGGCCACTCAAAGAAGCCAAAAAGTTCCTGCTACCGATGCAAAGGTGTTGGTCACATTGTTCGTGATTGCCCGGTCAAGTCGCAGTCGGCAAAGCGGAGAAAGAAGGCTACTAAAGCCGAAGTCAGTGAGAACGGGGTTTCTGCAAAACCCGAAAAATCCTCCTACAGGAACAAACCCGGCTGCTACATACCGCCGCATCGGCGAGGTTGTGGTAGTGGTCAGGGTGGTGTTCTGAAAGTATGCGACCAGAAAGTGGTTGTGGATGGTAGCTCTCGAGGCAACCATCGGGACAATGTTCATTTTCCTCACCTTTCCAGAAGGAAATGGTGCAGAGGAAAAGACAGTCCAAGTTGCTTTCCTGATAAGCAGGAAAAAAAGGATTGTGGTCAAGGCATTGGTGCTTCCAAGCCTTTTTCCAACAATCGGTGGGATGCCTTGAAAGATGGCTCCTGTAAAAGGCGTAAGAGTTTGCCAGTTAGTCAGAGGAGTTTGTTGTCTAGTGTGGGTAGGCCTGGCTGGGAAAAGTCCATCCCAGGGAAGTCGGAATGGAAGCCAGTGCCTGCACCAAGGAGATCCATTTTGCATGGAGATCCTGTTAAAGTTAAAACTTCGGATCTGACTGACAGGTGTGAGTTTGTTCCTGTGCAACCTAAACAGTTGCAGGAACAGAAGGATGGAGTTGTGCAGCAACCAAGTATGCATTTGGGATTGCTGTAGCTGTTGTGAATTTTTCTGTTTTGCTGCTAATTTGCAGCGTGTGACTTTATGAGTCTACAAGTTTACATTTTTGAAGGTTTCTGTTTTGCTGCATAATTGCAGGTTGTGGCTTGTGAGTCCACAGGTTCATGTTTTTGTGAACGTTTTACTGCTCATTTGCAGGGACTTTGAGTCCACAGGTTTATGTTTTTATGAATGTTTGTTTTGCTGCTAATTTGCAGGGTGAGACTTTGTGAGAGTTATGTTTTGGGTTTGTGTTTCCTACATTTTTAAGAATGTGAAATGTTTTTGTGCCTTGAGGTCTGTTTTCAGTATCCAAATTAAATTGGGTAGTTATGCAGAATCAGAAATTAAGGGGAGGATTTAAGAGGTTTTGGCCTCATATGAATTTTTAGGATAAACGTTGATACCCACCTTGGATTGGGTATGCATTTTTGTTCAAGTTCAAGACTTGAAGGTTTTTTACCCCTGAGAGGGTAGAGTTTTTTGTTTGTTTGAAATGTTGGCACTTTTTTGGAAAAAAAGATAGCAACATTTTCCTGCGAAGGGTGTGTGTAACCCCCTCACAAAACGTATTTTTGTTTGGTGTGTTACTAAGCGCTAAGTTCAGTAACTCCCTTGTAGAGTTGAGTGATCGCCCCTTAAAAAAGAGTGCGTATCGGGATACTTATGTTTTTTAAATCTCACTTCCTGCCTGGGCCTAGCGAGGGAAGGGAGCGTGACAGAGACTCGCTCCTGAGTCTAGATGTTCCCCCTTAAGGAACATCGTCGTCTTGTCTTCTACCCTGTCACACCTGCTTTGCCTCATCATTAAATCTCCACCCTTACCATTGTTGTTTTTATTAATGGCCCTGATCTGAGATTGATCACTGATTTTGTTCTAATTTTGGTATTTGACTGAACAGAATTTATATTTTGTATTTTTTAATTGTACTTGCAGTACAATTAGTCATTGGTGTTTTGTGTAATGTGGTAGTGTTGTAGGTTGTGTTGTGGAATATATGTGGTAAAAAACCCAATTTGCTTGGTCTGGAGTGGCATTGAATGAATGTTGTTGTTCGTCACGTTCAGTGTGTTCAGTGTGGCTGCTGAGTGAGTTGAGGTTAATTAATTTCACTTCACCTACTTTCCTACCTCCTCTATATTTTCTTTTCCCCTATTTTTCTACTATCCTTTTTCTATCCCCCCTTTATCACTCCCCGGCCCATAAGTAGCTGAGCCCTACTCTTCTTTAGGGTTACTGAAGAAAATAAGAATTATTCTAGGACTCGTAAGATTTCCGGTACCGAATTAGACGGAACGGGAATTAGAGTGGCGCCTTAGATAATTCCCGTGTAGGACCCTCTACATAGCCCAAAATTTTTAGATTTTATAGACGTTCAAATACGCCCTGTCCACAGTTTTTTTGTTTTGTTTTGGTTCTGTTTTTAGTTGGGGTTTTTTTTGGGTGCACTGCTCACAATATTTTGCGGCAAAGTTGAAATAAAAATGCGGGAATCCCACAAGGGCGCACCCTAGAATGAACACTGAATTATAGGTCAATTCAGTTACTGCGTTCAATGATTGCATTCCCACACACGCACGTGTTCGGCAACATTACCGGACCTTCAGCAGGCAGACACAGCTTGCAAACTGTTTTGTTCCCGAGCTTTGACAGTAAGCCACAAGGTGCAAAAATATTTTTACTCCCGCAATTTTTTCCCCCCGGACAGAACTTTTTCCCCCGCGGAAATAGATTCCAAAAACTGGGAAATTTGTGTTTCCATGGACAGTTCCCACCCCTGTGGTGTTCAGTGGTACCTATCCTGAGCTAACATACGCACGACACCACCTACTAAGTACCCTATTAATGACAGTATTAGGTCAGTCGCAAAGCCACAGAGTGAGCCACCAACCCAAGGTGGCAGCCACCACAACGTCCTTCCAATGACCATCCCCCATAGAACCTCAAGCCCTAAAGGCTTTGACACAAACTCACCACAGGCACAGAAGTGTATGGGGAAACTGAATCCGAGGTCACCACGAGATCAGGGCAATTGGGGCCACCGAATCAGAAGCAATTTTTCATTGCAAGATGATAAATGATCATGAGGATGATGTAATGCTGCTGCTATTGAAGTGCATCTACTTTGAGACTATTTGACAGGGCTGTACTCTAAGCTTACCATCATAAAACATCCTGGCGTCAACTGGGCCCTGAGAGATACAGACACAGGCAGTGTTGGTCAGGTACTTTGAGCAACACTCTCAACTCAGCTTTTCACTCAGACACTGACAGAGTTATCTGTTCTGGGAGCTAAAACACTTATGTTTTCTTGGCAGCTTGCGAAGATTGAAATTCCAATCAGTGCTCAATCGTCTTCTTCAGAAGATGCTTCACTGCATTTTTCCTCTCTTCTACAAGCAAAGTTTGACCCAGATACTAGAGTTGCTATGTGGCACATAATGACGGTACTGATTCAAATCAAGTCCGCAGAACAAAAACATTTAGCAACGATTGCACTTTACTTGTAATCTTTTTCAAGCCTTTATTCCACAGTGGTACAAAGTTGTGCTTTTTGCTGTGTAGCCAGGTGTGGTAGATCTAGTGTGTGAGACTTAGCGCGACAGGGATTATCTCCCATATGTGTATGTGTGCGGTGCGTGCGTGCGTGCGTGCGTGCGTGCGTGCGTGTGTGTGAGTAAGCAAGAAAGAGAGAGATTTTGTTAATAATAATTGTTTGTATGCTAGATGTAGTGTGCTAGACTTAGGGTGGCAGGATAGTTGATTAGATTATACTTCATGCAATCTTGTTGCTGCGTAGTATTACTATTTTTGGACTCACCAGTAACTTGTGAGACACTTTCTATTTTTAAACAGGTATAGTTAAGTTGGCGTTTTTGACTTCATACTTTGTTGTCTTCATCTTGGTCTTCACCCACACCGGAATGCTGAGAAACAAATAAAGAATGACCAGCCAGCTACCATCTTCCCCACAAGTCTTCTGTTGCCCAGTTGCTATGAATTGTTGCTTGAGATTCGTTGCTTGAGAATTGTTGTTCCACTCTTTCCCTAGCCTGTCTTAATCCTTACCTCTCGGTACCATCACAGCTGGAAATACAATTTTTTAAATTTCAAGTTCTCTAGTCAAAAGTCTTCCAAGTAAACTGGTGTGTTATCAGTATAATAGTCACCTCTTCCCCATAATGGCCAAATCGGACCTTGGGAGTCCTCAGGAAGCTATTGACTGACCTCCATAAGGAAGGGATTTCTGATTGGGTTAAGATTTCTCAATCTCATTCGCATTTGGAAAATGTCTGCGTGTTCCTAAAGTGACGTCAGAATATAGGTTAAAGTTCTCAACTTTCAGAGCAGATGCGCTTCCTGTGATTGTTCTGACTGCTGTTTGAAGGACTTTTTGTTCTGAAGGCAGACAGTGAAAGACTTTAAAACAATGGATAATTCTTTTTTTAAAAGTCGGAAATCGATATAGTGACAGCAGAATTCTCCCAAAAAGCAGAGAAATCCCATGCCTGCCAAGGGTCATTGGCTCAAGTCTCACTCAAGGTCATTAGGTGGCATCTGTTCCGACTCCAATGTTTTCCTAAATTTAAAAAAAACAAAAAAACGTTAAACCTGTGGTACTATTGTGTGAACTTGTTTGCATGCAGAATCCTATCCCCTTTTCAAAGAAGAGAGGGCCATCAGGGGCACCTGGAAGAAACAGGTTACAAAACAAAACAAAACAAAAAACAATTAAACCTTGCACGCAGGTGTTGTGTTTAGACAATATCCCAGAAGACAGTATGTGATGACATTAATGACTGGAAAATAGTTGCATACTGGGAAAAAAGAATGACCTCAACAATGGTTCCTCTTCATTCTAGCCAAAGAGCAAAGTGCAACAAAATTATGATGTCAGGGACTAACCATCTATCAACATTAACCCTCTTGCATTTGGATTCTCTGAACACAAATTGCCCCTAGATTTTGCATTCCATCATGAAATCAAGTCAGCCACACATTCTTGCTCGCCTTTTCCTCCTCTTAAGTACATACCAGCAGCTGTAATTACTTCCAGACTCTCAGCAGACTTTGTACCTCTGGCCTGATAGAGCTTTGACATGTGGTAGCACTTAGCGATGGTCACTGCCTGATGGAAAACTGCGGTGTGTAAATCCCGGCAAATCCCGGTTCGGGATTCAGGGGGTGAGGGGACAATTATTCAATCCCGGCAAATCTCAGTTCGTGACTAAGAGGGTTAACAAAACAATCCTACAAGTTTTCTTTCCATTTCATGTTTCTCTCATGGGGATGCAGGGGCCTGTCAGTACTGATAAATAGCATCCCCACCTTCTGGATATCCTATGCTATGAATTTCCTCTTTTCTACCCCCCTAATCATTTCTGCCTCCTTCCTTTTCTTCCAGTCATCTCCTTCTTGTGTATTTTCTGCCTTCTTGGTCTATTCTTCTGCCTTTGCTTTAATTTTTGTTTTTACAGATAATCATTCTCTCTTACACTGAAGTCGGATATGCTGGGCTTGACTTGTCAAGCGCTCAATGGCAGCACATTTTTGCCCATATGAAAGACAACAACAGTTGCTGTCTGAGCGTCCGACAAAAATGATTTTCTTCCATGTTGTTTATGGCTCTTCTGACCATGAAAGCCAAATTAGGGCCGTCATCTTGTCTGCTTTTGTGGCTCCAGAAACATTCACTTCCAAGTTCAAAACCAAGACTTACTCTCTGCAAATTTCCAACACTGCAAAACAAAACAACAACAAAAACCCATTCAATGACACAACACCTAAATTACTTCATTCCATAAGGTTGATAAAACCAGGCTGTGTTGAGGACACCAGCCATTCCCCTTAACTTATTATCCATAGGTGAAAAAAAAGTGTAAGAATAGATAAACACTATAAAGTACAAATATATAAATAAAAATTGCTATATGGACAATAACATAGCAGAATGGACATTCTGCACATCTTTACATATCACTACCTGGTCAGTAGATTAAAACAATACAGGTAAAATGTTATATAATGAAATAAAGAATACTTGACCAACTTGCTTGAAAAAAAGGCAGGCGGACGGACCACAAAGGCAGAAAATAAAAGAAAAATGACAGAAAGGTGAGGAAAAAGACAGACACAAAGAGCAGCGATACAATACAGGTAATTCCCCAGTTTTTTTTCATACTAAGAATTGCCATGATTCAGTTGGCCTTGAAATTTTTTTTTTTCAAACACATACATACATGGTTGCTCTGTTCTCTTTCAAAACATCAAAATCTTCCAAAGAAGAAAAAAAAAACGCACTTACCTTTTCAGGGTCAAGAGACTCATTTGCAGTGCATTCAGGTCTGACACTATCAGCAGCACTTTCCTTCTGAACTTCTTCCATCCCTTCTTGGCGTTTTTCCATGGCTTTCCTTTTCGATCTCTTTTTAGCAGATTTTGAAAGTGCTCCTCCTTGTTCCATGCTTCTGACTTGGTCCTCATTTGATGACAGTCTGGCCATCTGATCTGTCTCTATTTCTTTAAGATGGGATGTTGCTTGCTGAAATAAAAATCATATGCATGGGCACAAACAAACACTCAATGCTTGCTTACACAAAACAAACTTGTATGCAAACACAAACAATCCTTTCTTACACATGCACAAGTCTTCGTAAAGTGAGGAGATTAGGGAGATGGTTTGTTTTGAAAAGCCCATTTTATACGAGGGCACTTTCTTGTAAACTTAGGCCCTCTCTGAATGACCTGTAAACGCATATACAGAAAATGACAAAGTACACCACAAAAACGTCAGAGTATGATGCTATTTCTGTGCCAAATTATGTCAATCTCCTTTGGTGTATCTTCCTGTCATGATACACATTGGCAAGGCATTGTCAGACACTGAGAAGAAAAATGGCAAAGAAAATGACATTTTCCACTAATGATTACAGCAGCTACACCAATGTATATGTGGCACTTGGCAAGAATACATAGGATACACTTGCAGAACTTAGAGCACTAGGACAGCCTTCAGTTCCTTTGAATGCAACCCTTTTCAGATGGGTAAAACATTCCATAAGCAATCACTCAAGCACTAAATATAACAGGGGGAAAGTGCGAACATTCAAAAAATGAACGTAATGAGAAGTAGATTGCCATGGTGACAGTGCATGCATGCAGAATCCTATCCCCTTTTCAAAGAAGATAGGGCCATCAGGGGCACCTGGAAGAAACAGGTTACAAAACAAAACAAAACAAAAAACAATTAAACCTTGCACGCAGGTGTTGTGTTTAGACAATATCCCAGATGACAGTATGTGATGACATTAATGACTGGAAAATAGTTGCATACTGGGAAAAAAGAATGACCTCAACAATGGTTCCTCTTCATTCTAGCCAAAGAGCAAAGTGCAACAAAATTATGATGTCAGGGACTAACCATCTATCAACATTAACCCTCTTGCATTTGGATTCTCTGAACACAAACTGCCCCTAGATTTTGCATTCCATCATGAAATCAAGTCAGCCACACATTCTTGCTCGCCTTTTCCTCCTCTTAAGTACATACCAGCAGCTGTAATTACTTCCAGACTCTCAGCAGACTTTGTACCTCTGGCCTGATAGAGCTTTGACATGTGGTAGCACTTAGCGATGGTCACTGCCTGATGGAAAACTGCGGTGTGTAAATCCCGGCAAATCCCGGTTCGGGATTCAGGGGGTGAGGGGACAATTATTCAATCCCGGCAAATCTCAGTTCGTGACTAAGAGGGTTAACAAAACAATCCTACAAGTTTTCTTTCCATTTCATGTTTCTCTCATGGGGATGCAGGGGCCTGTCAGTACTGATAAATAGCATCCCCACCTTCTGGATATCCTATGCTATGAATTTCCTCTTTTCTACCCCCCTAATCATTTCTGCCTCCTTCCTTTTCTTCCAGTCATCTCCTTCTTGTGTATTTTCTGCCTTCTTGGTCTATTCTTCTGCCTTTGCTTTAATTTTTGATTTTACAGATAATCATTCTCTCTTACACTGAAGTCGGATATGCTGGGCTTGACTTGTCAAGCGCTCAATGGCAGCACATTTTTGCCCATATGAAAGACAACAACAGTTGCTGTCTGAGCATCCGACAAAAATGATTTTCTTCCATGTTGTTTATGGCTCTTCTGACCATGAAAGCCAAATTAGGGCCGTCATCTTGTCTGCTTTTGTGGCTCCAGAAACATTCACTTCCAAGTTCAAAACCAAGACTTACTCTCTGCAAATTTCCAACACTGCAAAACAAAACAACAACAAAAACCCATTCAATGACACAACACCTAAATTACTTCATTCCATAAGGTTGATAAAACCAGGCTGTGTTGAGGACACCAGCCATTCCCCTTAACTTATTATCCATAGGTGAAAAAAAAGTGTAAGAATAGATAAACACTATAAAGTACAAATATATAAATAAAAATTGCTATATGGACAATAACATAGCAGAATGGACATTCTGCACATCTTTACATATCACTACCTGGTCAGTAGATTAAAACAATACAGGTAAAATGTTATATAATGAAATAAAGAATACTTGACCAACTTGCTTGAAAAAAAGGCAGGCGGACGGACCACAAAGGCAGAAAATAAAAGAAAAATGACAGAAAGGTGAGGAAAAAGACAGACACAAAGAGCAGCGATACAATACAGGTAATTCCCCAGTTTTTTTTCAAACTAAGAATTGCCATGATTCAGTTGGCCTTGAAATTTTTTTTTTTCAAACACATACATACACGGAAGCTCTGTTCTCTTTCAAAACATCAAAATCTTCCAAAGAAGAAGAAAAAAAACGCACTTACCTTTTCAGGGTCAAGAGACTCATTTGCAGTGCATTCAGGTCTGACACTATCAGCAGCACTTTCCTTCTGAACTTCTTCCATCCCTTCTTGGCGTTTTTCCATGGCTTTCCTTTTCGATCTCTTTTTAGCAGATTTTGAAAGTGCTCCTCCTTGTTCCATGCTTCTGACTTGGTCCTCATTTGATGACAGTCTGGCCATCTGATCTGTCTCTATTTCTTTAAGATGGGATGTTGCTTGCTGAAATAAAAATCATATGCATGGGCACAAACAAACACTCAATGCTTGCTTACACAAAACAAACTTGTATGCAAACACAAACAATCCTTTCTTACACATGCACAAGTCTTCGTAAAGTGAGGAGATTAGGGAGATGGTTTGTTTTGAAAAGCCCATTTTATACGAGGGCACTTTCTTGTAAACTTAGGCCCTCTCTGAATGACCTGTAAACACATATACAGAAAATGACAAAGTACACCACAAAAACGTCAGAGTATGATGCTATTTCTGTGCCAAATTATGTCAATCTCCTTTGGTGTATCTTCCTGTCATGATACACATTGGCAAGGCATTGTCAGACACTGAGAAGAAAAATGGCAAAGAAAATGACATTTTCCACTAATGATTACAGCAGCTACACCAATGTATATGTGGCACTTGGCAAGAATACATAGGATACACTTGCAGAACTTAGAGCACTAGGACAGCCTTCAGTTCCTTTGAATGCAACCCTTTTCAGATGGGTAAAACATTCCATAAGCAATCACTCAAGCACTAAATATAACAGGGGGAAAGTGCGAACATTCAAAAAATGAACGTAATGAGAAGTAGATTGCCATGGTGACAGTGCATGCATGCAGAATCCTATCCCCTTTTCAAAGAAGATAGGGCCATCAGGGGCACCTGGAAGAAACAGGTTACAAAACAAAACAAAACAAAAAACAATTAAACCTTGCACGCAGGTGTTGTGTTTAGACAATATCCCAGATGACAGTATGTGATGACATTAATGACTGGAAAATAGTTGCATACTGGGAAAAAAGAATGACCTCAACAATGGTTCCTCTTCATTCTAGCCAAAGAGCAAAGTGCAACAAAATTATGATGTCAGGGACTAACCATCTATCAACATTAACCCTCTTGCATTTGGATTCTCTGAACACAAACTGCCCCTAGATTTTGCATTCCATCATGAAATCAAGTCAGCCACACATTCTTGCTCGCATTTTCCTCCTCTTAAGTACATACCAGCAGCTGTAATTACTTCCAGACTCTCAGCAGACTTTGTACCTCTGGCCTGATAGAGCTTTGACATGTGGTAGCACTTAGCGATGGTCACTGCCTGATGGAAAACTGCGGTGTGTAAATCCCGGCAAATCCCGGTTCGGGATTCAGGGGGTGAGGGGACAATTATTCAATCCCGGCAAATCTCAGTTCGTGACTAAGAGGGTTAACAAAACAATCCTACAAGTTTTCTTTCCATTTCATGTTTCTCTCATGGGGATGCAGGGGCCTGTCAGTACTGATAAATAGCATCCCCACCTTCTGGATATCCTATGCTATGAATTTCCTCTTTTCTACCCCCCTAATCATTTCTGCCTCCTTCCTTTTCTTCCAGTCATCTCCTTCTTGTGTATTTTCTGCCTTCTTGGTCTATTCTTCTGCCTTTGCTTTAATTTTTGTTTTTACAGATAATCATTCTCTCTTACACTGAAGTCGGATATGCTGGGCTTGACTTGTCAAGCGCTCAATGGCAGCACATTTTTGCCCATATGAAAGACAACAACAGTTGCTGTCTGAGCATCCGACAAAAATGATTTTCTTCCATGTTGTTTATGGCTCTTCTGACCATGAAAGCCAAATTAGGGCCGTCATCTTGTCTGCTTTTGTGGCTCCAGAAACATTCACTTCCAAGTTCAAAACCAAGACTTACTCTCTGCAAATTTCCAACACTGCAAAACAAAACAACAACAAAAACCCATTCAATGACACAACACCTAAATTACTTCATTCCATAAGGTTGATAAAACCAGGCTGTGTTGAGGACACCAGCCATTCCCCTTAACTTATTATCCATAGGTGAAAAAAAAGTGTAAGAATAGATAAACACTATAAAGTACAAATATATAAATAAAAATTGCTATATGGACAATAACATAGCAGAATGGACATTCTGCACATCTTTACATATCACTACCTGGTCAGTAGATTAAAACAATACAGGTAAAATGTTATATAATGAAATAAAGAATACTTGACCAACTTGCTTGAAAAAAAAAGGCAGGCGGACGGACCACAAAGGCAGAAAATAAAAGAAAAATGACAGAAAGGTGAGGAAAAAGACAGACACAAAGAGCAGCGATACAATACAGGTAATTCCCCAGTTTTTTTTCAAACTAAGAATTGCCATGATTCAGTTGGCCTTGAATTTTTTTTTTTCAAACACATACATACACGGTTGCTCTGTTCTCTTTCAAAACATCAAAATCTTCCAAAGAAGAAAAAAAAAAACGCACTTACCTTTTCAGGGTCAAGAGACTCATTTGCAGTGCATTCAGGTCTGACACTATCAGCAGCACTTTCCTTCTGAACTTCTTCCATCCCTTCTTGGCGTTTTTCCATGGCTTTCCTTTTCGATCTCTTTTTAGCAGATTTTGAAAGTGCTCCTCCTTGTTCCATGCTTCTGACTTGGTCCTCATTTGATGACAGTCTGGCCATCTGATCTGTCTCTATTTCTTTAAGATGGGATGTTGCTTGCTGAAATAAAAATCATATGCATGGGCACAAACAAACACTCAATGCTTGCTTACACAAAACAAACTTGTATGCAAACACAAACAATCCTTTCTTACACATGCACAAGTCTTCGTAAAGTGAGGAGATTAGGGAGATGGTTTGTTTTGAAAAGCCCATTTTATACGAGGGCACTTTCTTGTAAACTTAGGCCCTCTCTGAATGACCTGTAAACACATAAACAGAAAATGACAAAGTACACCACAAAAACGTCAGAGTATGATGCTATTTCTGTGCCAAATTATGTCAATCTCCTTTGGTGTATCTTCCTGTCATGATACATATTGGCAAGGCATTGTCAGACACTGAGAAGAAAAATGGCAAAGAAAATGACATTTTCCACTAATGATTACAGCAGCTACACCAATGTACATGTGGCACTTGGCAAGAATACATAGGATACACTTGCAGAACTTAGAGCACTAGGACAGCCTTCAGCTCCTTTGAATGCAACCCTTTTCAGATGGGTAAAACATTCCATAAGCAATCGCTCAAGCACTAAATATAACAGGGGGAAAGTGCGAACATTCAAAAAATGAACATAATGAGAAGTAGGTTGCCATGGTGACAGTGCATGCATGCAGAATCCTATCCCCTTTTCAAAGAAGAGAGGGCCATCAGGGGCACCTGGAAGAAACAGGTTACAAAACAAAACAAAACAAAAAACAATTAAACCTTGCACGCAGGTGTTGTGTTTAGACAATATCCCAGAAGACAGTATGTGATGACATTAATGACTGGAAAATAGTTGCATACTGGGAAAAAAGAATGACCTCAACAATGGTTCCTCTTCATTCTAGCCAAAGAGCAAAGTGCAACAAAATTATGATGTCAGGGACTAACCATCTATCAACATTAACCCTCTTGCATTTGGATTCTCTGAACACAAACTGCCCCTAGATTTTGCATTCCATCATGAAATCAAGTCAGCCACACATTCTTGCTCGCCTTTTCCTCCTCTTAACCCTCTTCCATTCGCTTTTCTGACCAAGAAACTCCTCCTAGTATTCGGAAAATTTCAATCTTTTTCTAGTAAAACACAGTTCCTTAGTAATATACACCACCATATAAAAACTACTGATAGTAGAGTCTTGAAATTTGACAGGAGTGTTCATAAGTTGTCATAGTTTACTTTGCATCAAAATTTGACAGTCCTGCTTTATATATGTCGTGTTGCTGTCCCCCTTTTTGTCACCAAATCAAGGTGACAACATGTTCACTTCATGCTGTTAGTAAAATAATATGCTCTAACATGCACATCATGCACTAGTATGAGTCAAAATTGAAAAAATAGTGTCCTACCTACAGGCCCTCTGTAGGATTCCACGTCAGGGTAATCCGATTGAATAATACACATCACATGAAGATTGTCACCAAGTCCATTGTCTGGGATTGTACAGTTTTTCTACACACTAAAGAGAAATAAAAAATACGCAAACACGGTACATTATTCACAAATGTACATATTTACACTGCACAGAATCAGAATCAGAATCAGAAAACTTTATTGCCATTAAGTCAGAACGAGACTTTTTTGACACCAAACGTAAACGTATTTAACATTCTTAAAAGATGTAGATTCTTACATATGTAATGTATCTATGTTCTTGCTCTTCTGGAAAAAGAATCATGCACATATTTGATCATATCTAGCAGACAGTCCTCGTTGTTGAAAAACTTACTCAGATTCTTGTAGTTATTCATATTATTCATTTCCTTAATATTGACATTAGATAGAAATTTTTTTCTTAAATCATCATATAATGTACAAACATCAAGTAAGTGATACTCGTCTTCTTTTTTGTTACACCATTTGCATTTTCTTTCTTCTTTTGGTATATTCATATATCTCCCTTGCTCTATCATTAAATCATGGGAGCTGGTGCGAAATCTGCTGAATAGGCGCCTATAATTTTCATTCTTGCATATCAAAAGATACGGCTCCAATCTGTAAACATGTGAAACAGAGTTGTAAAAATTCAGCTTAGAAAATAACTTTTTTTTGTTGATTCCAAAACAGTCTGTATAATTCTTCAAGTTTTGTTTTTATAGCATAGCATAATCTTTTCATATTTAATGTACTATGATTATTCCACACATGCTTGAATCCAATCTTATGAATTATTGTTTTGATTATATAAATCCAGTGATCTTTTTCATTGTTTTGGTGCATTTCATTATATAACAATTTCAAATAGCTATTTTCTTTTGAATCTATTATGTGAATCCAAAAATTGATTAAATGACTAATAACTTTTAACGTTAATGGGTATCTGCCTAAGTCTCCGAAAACTGGCAAGACCATTGTTTTTTTGTGAACTCCTAATATCTGTCTGCAAAATTTTGCGTGGGTGCTTTCAAAAGGAAACTGACTGGTTAAGCACATTTTAAATAAATCATCTATTTTGAAGTTATCTTTTACATTACAACCATAAGGAAACCATATTTCACTTCCATACGTTAAAATAGGCATTATTAGGGCATCAAACAACTGCATAACAATATTTATTTTTAGTACACCTCCCTGTAGAGCTCTTTTCAGCGAATAAATAGCTTTGTTACTTTGTTTGACTAAGTGTTCCTGGGCCACATCAAACTTTCCTGACTGATGAAAAACTATACCTAGATATTTATACCTATCTGTAGTTTCAATTAGGTTTTGTCCACATTTAAAATGAATAGGAATTTTAGGTACAGATTTTGTGAAGATTATAACTTTGGTTTTTTCTTTGTTTACTTGGAGTCCCCATTTTAGACAATACTCATGTAATTTATCCAGTTTTGATTGGAGACCTGATTTTGTATTTGATAACAATATAAGATCATCTGCATACATTAAACCTGAGACTACATCATTTTTCGTTATATATGGAGAATCAATCATTCCTATATGTTGAAAGATATCGTTAATGTAGATATTAAAGAGTGTGGGACTTAGTGTGTTGCCTTGATGGACCCCAACTTTTACTTCTATTCTTCAGATAACGTATCTTTTACTTTTGCATATATTGTGGCATCTGTATACATATCTTCAATCAGATTGAAACATTTACCAGTTATTCCAATTGCATGCAGTTTCACCATTAAAGCTTGATGCCAAATGCTATCGAAAGCCTTCTGAAAATCCACAAAACAAGAATACAACCTTTTATCTTTTGTTTTGCATATGTTATCAACTAGTTTACTTAAAATGAAAATATTGTCTGAAGTTCTACATTTCTTTCGAAATCCAGCTTGTTCTTTGGCAAGTTTGTTATTTTCTTCTAGATAGTTGCATATTCTATTGTTCAGTATCTGGCAAAATAATTTACCGAAAGTGTTTGTCAATGTGATTCCTCTGTAGTTTTCAGGCTTTAGGAGGCATCCACCTTTGTGAATAGGAATATTGATGCCTACTTTCCATTCATGTGGATACAACCCTGTATTAAGAACAACATTAAAAAGTAACTCCAGTATACCTAGTATATCTGGGGTGATGGATTTGATCATTTCATTTAATATACCATCCTTGCCTGGAGATTTTTTGTTTTTTAAAGTTTTTATTCCTTCCGTGATTTCTTTTCTAGTAAAGGGCCTGTCTAAGTACGGGTTTTCGCGTCTTGTTAGTAGTTCGTACATGTTTTGCACTTGTTCTTCTCTCTTTTGATTGACAGAAGGTTCTTTTCCTATCAGCTTTTTTAAATGTTCCATCCATTTTGTGTTATTGAGGAAATTTGTTTCTCTTGTATTTTTTTCTTCACTTACCCTTAATTGTTGAAGAGTTTTCCATAATACACTAGGATCCTTATCTATTGCGTTATGCAGGTTCGAAACAAGACTGCTTTTGAACGATCTCTTTTTCTCTTTTAAAAGTCTATTGTATTCTTTTCTCTTTGAAAAATACTTTTGTCTAAGAGCAACTTTGAATGGATACCGATTGATGGCGTTAAGTAAAGATTTTATTTCTTTTTTCATTTCTGCACAATGTCCATCAAACCACTTTTTACTGTTTTTCTTTTTTATTAAAATGTTTCGTTTTTTAAGTTTCAAACTTAATCTTGCTGCATCAGTGAAAATTACCGACAAATTTTCAGCACACTCATTTAATGACTTTTGTACATTTTCTGAATCAATATCTTCTTCATTTTGGTTATATGTGTTTAATGTTATACACATTTTGCGTTTTATATCTTTTATACGTGACTGTACGGGCGACAGTTTAAAAGAGGTTTGAAATCTCTGTTTTGAATTTTCATCCCAGTAAAAACTGGGTGGTAAAGCATTCTTTGTAATTTTCTTATTATCTTTAGTATTACTGTGTCTATTTTTTCTCAGATCATTCCATTTTAACATTTTATAGTTATCTATTCTTGGTATTGAAATGTCTAAATGGACTGGACAGTGATCAGAGTACTCTGTTAATTGATCGACTTTCATATGGCGCACTTCCTTTTGGATAGATTTAGAACAAGCAAAATAATCGACAACACTACAACCTTGTGGCTGAAAACATGTGAAATGTCCTTGCAGATCTCCCAGTGTGCGACCATTTAATATCCTCATTTCATAATCAACACATATATTTATAAGTCTTTTACCATTTCTTTGAAATATTTTATCCATAGAGCACCGTTCATAACAGTTATCATAAGTGGCGCACTATACACTATCAACATGTAGTATGGGTGTCACACAGCAGGTGTCACTGCCCATTGTCACACCTGTGTCACATGTCACCTCACAGGTGTCACTCTGTGTTCTCCTCTTGTGCTGGTTGTCCTGCCACATTCTGCTCATGGTAGTCCCTAAAACAGTCCCGATCCCGCTTCTGATGGCACAAGTGCACTTGGCAGAAAGTGCAGATGTAGGATGACTGCACTGATCCATTTTTGGGTGTGCGCCGCCCAGCGATGGCACATTGGCGACACACTCTCTTGCAGCCTTCCTTCTTCACCAGCTTGTGTTGGTGGATGCTCTGGTATGCAATGAGAGCTGTTGGTGTCTCCTTACGTTTCACAGCCACCTTTTTACTGGATGAAAAACCTCCTCTTAGTTGTTCGATGAGGTCACAACGGAAGGACAGGTGGTCGTAGCTTTTTCTCACAGGTGGATCATGGGGTGACCTCTCCCAGGTGAGAAATACCTGAATAATGCAGAGATTGATCATTGAATTGAAAATGTATCTCCACCACTTCTTGTTAGCATGGCCCACTGGATAGTAGGCAAGGTGCTGGTCACACTTGTCCACACCGCCCATGTTCTTGTTGTAGGCAGTGATGACTGTGGGGGTCTCCTTGCCCTCTGTCACCTGCACACCTGGGGGCTGGTTTGTACTCAACATGAAAATCTGCCGCTTGTCTTTGTAGACAGAAACCATCAGTGGGCCTTGTTGTCTCTGCAGCAGATCTCCTCTGTTGGCCAGCTTGGCCCCCTTCACATCATCTGGCAGTCCTCTCCTGTTGTGCATGACTGTCGCACAAGCATAGGTGTCCTGGGAGTACAGGTGTTTCAGAAGAGGTACAGACGTAAAAAATTGGTCAAAATATAGGTGCCGATGTTGTTTGAAGTAGTCAGAGGCCAGTTTGGTGACGACTTCTTCACCAAGGGTAACACCCGTATTTTGGCGACTGTGTCGACCTGTGTACACATCAAAGTCCACACAGTACCCTGTGTCTGCCTCACATATTTGCCACACCTTGATGCCCCACTTAGTTGGCTTTGCTGGCATGTACTGCTTGAAAAACAGTCTTCCTTTGAATCCAATCATAGATTCATCGATGCTCAAGTCACGGGATGGATTGCGTCGTGCCTTGAACTGGGCTTTGATGTCATTGAGAAAGGGCCTGATCTTGTAGAGAGGGTCGTACTGGGGGCTGTCACGTCCAGGTGTGTCACTTGTGTCTCTCAAATGAAAATATTGATTCAGCTTCAAAAATCTTGTTTTGGGCATGACAGTACTGATCCATGAGTGAGAAAACTTGGGGTCAGTGGACCAGTACATATGTATTCTGGGCAGACGATTGATTCCCATCATTATCAGTACAGACAGGTAAGCCCTGATCTCCTCAGGTGTTGTGTCTGTCCACAAAGGATCAGAAGCCACACCTCTAGCAGCGATCTTTTGATTAGCATATTTATTTGTCTCATCTGCCGCACTACGAAAAAAAGTTGGGGAAACAAACAGAAAAAAATAATCCAGGGGCTTGGCACTGAGTGGTAGTGTGTGTACAGGGCCTGCAGGCAACTGAAAATCTTTCACTGCCAGCGCTGTGTGCGCCGCGCGCCACGTCGTCTGCAAATTTAGTAGTAGAATGTTGTCTTCAGGGTCACTTTCTACTGCATGATCCTCATCTATTTCATCCCTTCCTTCTTCAGTTTCAATTTCAACATCAGATTCTCCATTCTGTTGTCTTTCAATCTCCTCAACTTGACGCATAATTTCGTCAATTTCATCTTCTGGAAAATCTTCCCACATTTCATCTTCGTGCTTTGCCGCCATTCTTAACTATGAGAAAATGTGTGAATGAAAATGAGAGACGCTGACCAATTTCTTGAGAATGGAAGGATGTGTAGTGCCAGAAATAGTACTGAAAAGCCATTGGGCTATCCTTACTATAGCGGGAAAAGTCACTCATGGTGTGTGTGACCTTGTTCATGCTCACAGCGTGATGGAAAATACCCACTGGCCGCGAGCGATTCTCGGCATGCTGCGGCACGATAAAATAAATGGGGCCTTTTCCGAAAAGCCCGCTGCGGCATTAGAAAATGGGAGAGGGTTAAGTACATACCAGCAGCTGTAATTACTTCCAGACTCTCAGCAGACTTTGTACCTCTGGCCTGATAGAGCTTTGACATGTGGTAGCACTTAGCGATGGTCACTGCCTGATGGAAAACTGCGGTGTGTAAATCCCGGCAAATCCCGGTTCGGGATTCAGGGGGTGAGGGGACAATTATTCAATCCCGGCAAATCTCAGTTCGTGACTAAGAGGGTTAACAAAACAATCCTACAAGTTTTCTTTCCATTTCATGTTTCTCTCATGGGGATGCAGGGGCCTGTCAGTACTGATAAATAGCATCCCCACCTTCTGGATATCCTATGCTATGAATTTCCTCTTTTCTACCCCCCTAATCATTTCTGTCTCCTTCCTTTTCTTCCAGTCATCTCCTTCTTGTGTATTTTCTGCCTTCTTGGTCTATTCTTCTGCCTTTGCTTTAATTTTTGTTTTTACAGATAATCATTCTCTCTTACACTGAAGTCGGATATGCTGGGCTTGACTTGTCAAGCGCTCAATGGCAGCACATTTTTGCCCATATGAAAGACAACAACAGTTGCTGTCTGAGCGTCCGACAAAAATGATTTTCTTCCATGTTGTTTATGGCTCTTCTGACCATGAAAGCCAAATTAGGGCCGTCATCTTGTCTGCTTTTGTGGCTCCAGAAACATTCACTTCCAAGTTCAAAACCAAGACTTACTCTCTGCAAATTTCCAACACTGCAAAACAAAACAACAACAAAAACCCATTCAATGACACAACACCTAAATTACTTCATTCCATAAGGTTGATAAAACCAGGCTGTGTTGAGGACACCAGCCATTCCCCTTAACTTATTATCCATAGGTGAAAAAAAAGTGTAAGAATAGATAAACACTATAAAGTACAAATATATAAATAAAAATTGCTATATGGACAATAACATAGCAGAATGGACATTCTGCACATCTTTACATATCACTACCTGGTCAGTAGATTAAAACAATACAGGTAAAATGTTATATAATGAAATAAAGAATACTTGACCAACTTGCTTGAAAAAAAGGCAGGCGGACGGACCACAAAGGCAGAAAATAAAAGAAAAATGACAGAAAGGTGAGGAAAAAGACAGACACAAAGAGCAGCGATACAATACAGGTAATTCCCCAGTTTTTTTTCAAACTAAGAATTGCCATGATTCAGTTGGCCTTGAAATTTTTTTTTTTCAAACACATACATACACGGAAGCTCTGTTCTCTTTCAAAACATCAAAATCTTCCAAAGAAGAAAAAAAAAAACGCACTTACCTTTTCAGGGTCAAGAGACTCATTTGCAGTGCATTCAGGTCTGACACTATCAGCAGCACTTTCCTTCTGAACTTCTTCCATCCCTTCTTGGCGTTTTTCCATGGCTTTCCTTTTCGATCTCTTTTTAGCAGATTTTGAAAGTGCTCCTCCTTGTTCCATGCTTCTGACTTGGTCCTCATTTGATGACAGTCTGGCCATCTGATCTGTCTCTATTTCTTTAAGATGGGATGTTGCTTGCTGAAATAAAAATCATATGCATGGGCACAAACAAACACTCAATGCTTGCTTACACAAAACAAACTTGTATGCAAACACAAACAATCCTTTCTTACACATGCACAAGTCTTCGTAAAGTGAGGAGATTAGGGAGATGGTTTGTTTTGAAAAGCCCATTTTATACGAGGGCACTTTCTTGTAAACTTAGGCCCTCTCTGAATGACCTGTAAACACATATACAGAAAATGACAAAGTACACCACAAAAACGTCAGAGTATGATGCTATTTCTGTGCCAAATTATGTCAATCTCCTTTGGTGTATCTTCCTGTCATGATACACATTGGCAAGGCATTGTCAGACACTGAGAAGAAAAATGGCAAAGAAAATGACATTTTCCACTAATGATTACAGCAGCTACACCAATGTACATGTGGCACTTGGCAAGAATACATAGGATACACTTGCAGAACTTAGAGCACTAGGACAGCCTTCAGTTCCTTTGAATGCAACCCTTTTCAGATGGGTAAAACATTCCATAAGCAATCGCTCAAGCACTAAATATAACAGGGGAAAGTGCGAACATTCAAAAAATGAACATAATGAGAAGTAGGTTGCCATGGTGACAGTGCATGCATGCAGAATCCTATCCCCTTTTCAAAGAAGAGAGGGCCATCAGGGGCACCTGGAAGAAACAGGTTACAAAACAAAACAAAACAAAAAACAATTAAACCTTGCACGCAGGTGTTGTGTTTAGACAATATCCCAGAAGACAGTATGTGATGACATTAATGACTGGAAAATAGTTGCATACTGGGAAAAAAGAATGACCTCAACAATGGTTCCTCTTCATTCTAGCCAAAGAGCAAAGTGCAACAAAATTATGATGTCAGGGACTAACCATCTATCAACATTAACCCTCTTGCATTTGGATTCTCTAAACACAAACTGCCCCTAGATTTTGCATTCCATCATGAAATCAAGTCAGCCACACATTCTTGCTCGCATTTTCCTCCTCTTAAGTACATACCAGCAGCTGTAATTACTTCCAGACTCTCAGCAGACTTTGTACCTCTGGCCTGATAGAGCTTTGACATGTGGTAGCACTTAGCGATGGTCACTGCCTGATGGAAAACTGCGGTGTGTAAATCCCGGCAAATCCCGGTTCGGGATTCAGGGGGTGAGGGGACAATTATTCAATCCCGGCAAATCTCAGTTCGTGACTAAGAGGGTTAACAAAACAATCCTACAAGTTTTCTTTCCATTTCATGTTTCTCTCATGGGGATGCAGGGGCCTGTCAGTACTGATAAATAGCATCCCCACCTTCTGGATATCCTATGCTATGAATTTCCTCTTTTCTACCCCCCTAATCATTTCTGCCTCCTTCCTTTTCTTCCAGTCATCTCCTTCTTGTGTATTTTCTGCCTTCTTGGTCTATTCTTCTGCCTTTGCTTTAATTTTTGTTTTTACAGATAATCATTCTCTCTTACACTGAAGTCGGATATGCTGGGCTTGACTTGTCAAGCGCTCAATGGCAGCACATTTTTGCCCATATGAAAGACAACAACAGGTGCTGTCTGAGCGTCCGACAAAAATGATTTTCTTCCATGTTGTTTATGGCTCTTCTGACCATGAAAGCCAAATTAGGGCCGTCATCTTGTCTGCTTTTGTGGCTCCAGAAACATTCACTTCCAAGTTCAAAACCAAGACTTACTCTCTGCAAATTTCCAACACTGCAAAACAAAACAACAACAAAAACCCATTCAATGACACAACACCTAAATTACTTCATTCCATAAGGTTGATAAAACCAGGCTGTGTTGAGGACACCAGCCATTCCCCTTAACTTATTATCCATAGGTGAAAAAAAAGTGTAAGAATAGATAAACACTATAAAGTACAAATATATAAATAAAAATTGCTATATGGACAATAACATAGCAGAATGGACATTCTGCACATCTTTACATATCACTACCTGGTCAGTAGATTAAAACAATACAGGTAAAATGTTATATAATGAAATAAAGAATACTTGACCAACTTGCTTGAAAAAAAGGCAGGCGGACGGACCACAAAGGCAGAAAATAAAAGAAAAATGACAGAAAGGTGAGGAAAAAGACAGACACAAAGAGCAGCGATACAATACAGGTAATTCCCCAGTTTTTTTTCAAACTAAGAATTGCCATGATTCAGTTGGCCTTGAAATTTTTTTTTTTCAAACACATACATACACGGAAGCTCTGTTCTCTTTCAAAACATCAAAATCTTCCAAAGAAGAAAAAAAAACGCACTTACCTTTTCAGGGTCAAGAGACTCATTTGCAGTGCATTCAGGTCTGACACTATCAGCAGCACTTTCCTTCTGAACTTCTTCCATCCCTTCTTGGCGTTTTTCCATGGCTTTCCTTTTCGATCTCTTTTTAGCAGATTTTGAAAGTGCTCCTCCTTGTTCCATGCTTCTGACTTGGTCCTCATTTGATGACAGTCTGGCCATCTGATCTGTCTCTATTTCTTTAAGATGGGATGTTGCTTGCTGAAATAAAAATCATATGCTTGGGCACAAACAAACACTCAATGCTTGCTTACACAAAACAAACTTGTATACAAACACAAACAATCCTTTCTTACACATGCACAAGCCTTCGTAAAGTGAGGAGATTAGGGAGATGATTTGTTTTGAAAAGCTCATTTTATACGAGGGCACTTTCTCATAAACTTAGGCCCTCTCTGAATGACCTGTAAATGCGTTTACAGAAAATGACAAAGTACACCACAAAAATGTCAGAGTATGATGCTATTTCTGTGCCAAATTATGTCAATCTCCTTTGGTGTATCTTCCTGTCATGATACATATTGGCAAGGCATTGTGAGAACTGAGAAGAAAAATGGCAAAGAAAATGACATTTTCCACTATTGATTACAGCAGCTACACCAATGTACATGTGACACTTGGCAAGAATACATAGGATACACTTGCAGAACTTAGAGCACTAGGACAGCCTCCAGTTCCTTCGAATGCAACCCTTTTCAGATGGGTAAAACATTCCATAAGCAATCACTCAAGCACTAAAGATCGAAAATTAAAAAAAATGAACGTAATGAGAAGTTGGTTGCCATGTTGACAATGCTGGTAGAAGAAGACTATCAGAGACGGTAAAGGAGGAAAAGCACTTTTCCCTGAAATGGTTTGGGGGTCCAGGAGGCATTGCCCATGGTAAGATCAAGGGGCAGAGCCCCTTCGGTGGGGTCAGGAGGCAACACCCTCTGAAGCTGAACTTGGGTTTTCAGCAATTCTAGCCTGTAAAAAAGCCTCTCCTTGACCCAAGGCGCTAACCACTGCGCCATGGCAGCTGGTCCATAGTGCAGAGGTAGTTTGTTGGATTCCTGAATGGAAGATTGTCAGTTTAAATCCTTTCTCAAATATACTTTTCTTTTTCATGCTTGGGCTGGCTATTGGTTGGCTATGAGCTCATGGAAGACTGGGATTACACAGTCACATATCATCCCACTTACCTATGTGGTTTCAAGTGTTTCAAATTACTTTACCAACACTTCAGGCATATATATTTCTAAGGGCCTGGTTGATTCCAGGATTTATTGCACTAGAAAGCAAAGCACAGTTCTATCAAAGTTGTTTAATTAACCAAGGTGGATCTCCATGGCAAAAATTGTTATCCAATCGATCCCAATGCAATAAAAAAAATAATTGTCTCTGATTCAATGCCAACTTGTTGCTATGATTTCAAGCTGGGTACAGTTCTGGATTCTCCTGTTTCCTAGCTTGTGGTGAGTTTGTATCAAAGCATTTGGAGTCTGAAAATAAAATCATACATGAATTTTTGTCTTTGGAGGGATACGGCAATGATGGTCAGACTATATTGTGATTCAATAGGTATTTGGCTAAGCGGATATCCTGTATTGGTTGGATCAGTAGAAATACAACTAAACACC
Organism: Stramonita haemastoma; assembly: GCA_030674155.1. NCBI lineage: Eukaryota > Metazoa > Mollusca > Gastropoda > Neogastropoda > Muricidae > Stramonita > Stramonita haemastoma. The sequence goes on along the minus strand of JASPKP010000053.1, from coordinate 47,958 downwards.
ACTAAAATGATGAAGCAATGGTGTAGGGCTTTATCCAGGCAAGGTACTGGAGAAAACACACTTTTCCCTGAAATGTAGTGGGGGTCCAGGGGGCATTGCCCCCTAGCGGGGTCAAGGGGCATTGTCCCTTGTGGGGGTCAGGGGTAACGCCCCCTGAAGCTGAAGGTTTTTCAACAATTCGAGTCTGTTTAAAGGCCTCTCCTTTAACTAATTTCAGTTTTCATACTAAGCAATTTCTGCCCTAAAATAAGCTCTTTAAGTATGGCTTTTTCTGTCATTTCTTCAATCCAAAGGAGGTTCTATACCCAAGTAATCACATAGCAAAAATGAGTACATTTCTAGACAAATGTGCACTAATGCAGATAGAGGAAGAAAGAGAAAGAAAGGACAGACACACAAACAGAGAGAGAGAGGGGGGGGGGAGGGGAGGGGTGTGTGTGTGTGTGTGTGTGTGTGTGTGTGTGTGTGTGTGTGTGTGTGTGTGTGTGTGTGTGTGTGTGTAAGAGAGGGAGAGGTGGAGAAAGACAGAAAGACAGAAAGACAGAGAGAAAGAAAGAAAGACAGACAGACAGACAGACAGACAGGCAGACAGACAGACAGAGAGAGAGTGTGTGTGTGTGTGTGTGTGTGTGTGTGTGTGTGTGTGTGTGTGTGTGTGTGTGTGTGTAAGAGAGGGAGAGGTGGAGAAAGAGAGAGAGAGAGAGGGAGAGAGAGAGACAGAGAGAGGGAGAGAGGGAGAGAGAGAGAGAGGGAGAGAGGGAGAGAGGGAGGGAGGGAGAGGGAGAGAGAGAGAGAGAGAGAGAGAGAGAGAGAGAGAGAGAGAGAGAGACTGGCCTTCTACTGGCCTTCCATGAAAGAGCCAGAGGATTGTTATGTAAACATTGCTCTCTGACCCCATAGGCTGAAGTGGAGCAGACAGTGAAAGCCCCTCCCCCATTTCCCTCTTCCTACCATCCCTCTTCACCCCTCTCTGCCTTAGGCTTACAGCTGCAACTGACACCCTTCTGTCAACAGATACTTAGCCTAGCCTAGTAGACTGATGCTGTAAAGAAGAGAAGGGAAGTACTGGGCATGAAAGCGTTACATCCTACCCCTTGACTGGTTCTCTGTGGGTGTCATTGTTCTTTTTCTTTCTTTTTTTTTTTCCTTTTTCGTGGATTTCTGCGAATTTGTGGAGATGTACCATGCCTGTTTATCATGCAAATAGCCTGGTTTTTTGTGGCCTGACAGGATAGCTACCTGTGGACTCCTGACAGTGGAGATGCAACAGAAAATACTGTGGTGTGAAAGTGGTGATACAATTGGAATGAGTGATAGCAAACCAGCAGCACTGGCATAGCACAAAATACAAGGTGGAAGAAACCTTGCACAAATAACCAAATGTTACCTGTGACAATGTTGGTGTTCCCTTTTCTTGCACGGAGGTCAGATCATGTTTGGCCTGATCAAAATTCCCTTGAGATTTCTTTGCTTTTCCTCTCCTCAGCAGGGCTGACCACATAAAAACACTTTGAACAATTATCTGAATGAAAAAAAAGCTTGGACATTATGTAAGCTGTTCAAAGAAACACTTTTTCGAAGCATCAGACATTTTATGTTAAAGTGCTTTTAATGCATGCGTGGGTCATTTTGCTAGCAGTGGTAACATCATCTGCCATCTGAAAAGTAGCAACACTAGTGTTTGCAGACTTTTGTCTATTTTCTGCTGAAATAGAGCAATGGCCACTGATTTGACTTACTTGCTACCAGGAAATATGTGGCGACTGTATGAAGCAGATCAATGCACCCCTGTCCAAGTCAGAAATCACAGGCGTGATTTTCAAAAAATGTCTAATCCTGATCTTTTAAAAGTTTTTTGTTTTCCATAACTAGCACCTGAATTCTAGTCTTTATCTTTACCAACTAATCATAGCAAACAAAGATGTCTTGGGTTATACGTCAACACCTGAAGTACACATTATATGAATAACAGAGCAAAGCAACCAGCCTTATAGACTCAAAATGACAAATATTACAGTGGACGTTGTTCAATTCTATAGAGCTAAACTTCCTAGACATTTTGCATGCTTTAAAGGTTTTCTACCATCAAATTACTTAGTTTACTCACAAGGCAATTGTGTGTTGCATGACAAGCTATCAAGCTGAAATTTTGTCACAAGCTAGATATGTCTTTGTACTTGCATTTTGGAGCAAATTTGCATGTCATGTCAGTGTACAGATGACAATATTTACAAAACTGCATGCACACAGGGACCGGATGAAAAAAAGCACATGATTGCTTATTCTGTTATCCTCGATATAAAAGAATAAATAAATAAATAAATAAAAAATAAATTGTCACCTAATATGTCACAATTCACAAGTAGATATGCAGTATACATAAGCCAGCTAAACACGCATGAACATGACAACAGTTCATGCATGTTATCGTCATGTAAGGAACCAATGCCTAGCTGACATATTTGCAGATGATTATGTGCAATTGTACTTCAAGGATGTGTCCCACAATGTCCCCATAACACCTGTTGTTTATGTCTTTAGGAGACAGACATTTTGTTAATGTTGTTTCTATCCAATTAAGTCACCATCAAAGGTGCAATTGCCTTAACTAGAGCCCCTTCCATCTTTCTAATTACAATGTTTGCTTCCGTCATATTTAGTCATGTTTCCACCCAAACACTTTCCATCATAATTCAACAAATTACAATCACTCATGAACAAAATGTTTTCAGCATATAATACAGAAGCCTGCATTTCAATTTCAAATAATGATGGAAAACATACCTTTCATGTTCTCTGGTTCAACCTGCAGAACTTGATTACAATCCTGGATTGCCTCTTCCCACTTTGACAAATAAAGGTCTGTAAAACAAATGTGTATAAATATTCAATTTTTTAATCATATTTTGTCTACTTTAAAAAAAAAATTATGATCAGCAAGTTCTCGCTTGCCTGACAGATAAGGGCTCTTGTCCAGTAGTTTTTGCAGTCTTTTACATTCCTGTTCTTGTGAAGCATGACAAATTCTTGCAACTTCCAGTCTGTTGGACACTGACTGGGTCTTCCAGATTTTACAGCACAGGTGATGCAGCAGTTCTGCTGGAATATCATGGAGGCCTGGTGACTTCCTGCATTAAACCTTTTTGATGGCTGGCCCAACTCCACTAATGAGGGTTCAGGTTCTAACTCATCTTTGTGTTGAAATTAAAATCTTTATCACTTTTATGAAATATTTTCTTCATGATCATTGAATTATATTTTGCCATATTCATGCTATCTTTTTAGAATGTATTTTGGCTTAGGGCCATTTGTCTAAGGTATTAACACATTGATTATTGGCTGATCACAACTGTTGAAGGAGCTCTCTTAATTTTCCTTTTTCATTGTTCATGCATCTTCGCATATTCTACTCCAGCAGTTTCAAATCTTTGCTTTTGAGTATTCTCTTTTAATAAATATTCTTCTCTTTTACCTGATTTGCGGGCTTTACTTTTTCCTTTGGCTGATTCCAATACCTCATCACTGTCATGCAAATAAGATCCTGCTGATCATAATCTAATAGAATGAAACGAGAAGTAGAGTTTATAATAATAATAAAATGGAGGCTTATATAGCGCGAATTCCAAAAAACATGGGCTCACCGCACTGTACAATCAAATCAATTTAAATAGGTTACATATGAACATGAAAAATGTGACTAGCACAAAAAAATAAGGAAAAAATGCATGCACATACAATACACAGCATATTACATGGCCAGAGAATAAAAGTAAAATAAGAGCAATATCATCGAGAAAATGTGCAGTGCAGTACAATGCATACACACACACTCACACACACACACACACACACACACACACACACACACACACACACACACACACACACAAACAGGGAGTTTGCATAGTCAAGCCTAGATTGAACAAGGGCACAGATGAGTTTCTTGGCTGTATAGATCTACATCGATATACATTCTGATGTTACTGATCTGACGAAGCGCAGCATAAGCTGAGCGGCAAGTCTGTGAAACATGTTTCTCAATTGACATGGTATTTGTCATGATGAATCCTAGATTGCAAGCTGATGGTGAGAAAGAAATATCTGATTTTCCAACACAGATGGTAGATGGTAGATCAACTGATAGAGAAGAATGAGTGGAGTGAATCAGCAGGGCTTCTGTTTTATCGTCATTTAATTTCAATTTGTGTCTAGTCATCCAGGATTTGATGTCTGATATACAATTTTTCATGATTTCAATAGTGTTGTCAACATTATCAGGACGGCATTTAGAGTAAAGTTGGGAGTCACCCGCATAAGACTGATTTTGGATAGAGTGACTACTAATGAGGGTGTTCAGTGACTTGGTGTACATGATGAAAAGAATGGGTCCCAAGACTGATCCTTGTGGTACGCCAAACGAGAGGTTTGCTGGTGAGGACTTGAACTCATCTATAATAACGGTTTGCGTTCGATCAGTTAGATAGTTCTGAAACCACTTCAGTGCTGTTCCACAGACACCAAAGTGCTGTTGGAGAGCTTGGTAGAGAATGGTGTGATCAATTGTATCAAATGCAGCTGACAGATCCAAAAGAGTGAGGACAGAGATATTTCCATCATCTAGAGCAAGTACCGTATCATTTGCAACTTTCAGAAGTGCTGTTTCAGTGCTGTGCGAGGGCCTGTACGCTGACTGGTTTGGAGGTAGAAGAGAATGTGAGACAAGATGTTCAAAGAGCTGATTCAGTACAAGTTTTTCAAGGATTTTTGACAGGAAGGGCAAGTTGGAAACAGGTCTGTAATTCTTGAGGATGTTTGGGTCAAGAGATGACTTTTTGAGCAGAGGTTTTACAACTGCATATTTGAAACTAGAAGGGACAACACCTGTGGATAGACTCTGATTCATTATCTGTGTAATAAAAGGTAAAATAATCATTTAAGCATTCAGTCAGAAGGGGTGTTGGAATGGGGTCAAGTGCGCAGGTAATCTTGAGCTATCAGATTGTAAGGCAGGCTACTGAACTAACAGAGGAACAACAGACTTGTTATTCATGCTCCAAAACATCATTGAAAAGGTGAAAAGTGCAAATAAAGAACTCTTTACCACTTCATAGACTACAGCAAAGCCTTTGGTTACATGATTCATCAGCATTTTACTGATACAATGTATAAAAATGGGTTTTTCAAAACACACTTTCTCACTGATTTCCTCCTTTTATAGAGACCAATTGGGCACTAACAGACGGGCAATCAGAAATGTGAATTTTTCAACATCTAAAAGGGGTTAGACAAGGATGCATCCTTTCACCTCGCCTTTTCAATATATACACAGAGCAAATCATGAGAGAGTCTGAATCTGAAGACATGGGTTTCACCAAAGATGGCAGAAATATAACAAATTTACGCTACACTGATGATACAGCACTACTAACAGGCCCCATCACCAGCATAAAGAGAGTATTACATGGAGTAGATACAACAGGAAAAAAAGCCAGTCTCAACTTCAATACCAAAAAGACAAAAATGCTGCACGTTGCCAGAACCAATTGCCAAACAAAGCATGAGATATTTTTAATGACTGACAAAAGTACAGAATAAAATGTCAAAGACTTTAAATATCTTGGCTCAGTCAAAACAGATGGTCGATCATGTACCAAAGGCATTAAACCAATAGGTATGGCTAAAAATAGAATGATCCAACCAAGCAACATCTGGAAAGATCGCAGCATCCCTTATCAGTTGAAAGGGTCAATAATAAAATGCTTAACATGGCTAAATGAACTGAAAAAGACAATGAAAAAAGAATTCAACTAACTGAAATGTGGTTTTTAGAAGGCTGCTTAGGGCCAGTTGAACAGACAGAAGAACAAATGAAAGCCTACTACATGAACTGGGAACAACAGGAAAACTCCCAAGATTAATAAATGAAAGACAATTCAGATATATAGGCCATGCACTATAAAACCAAGATATAGACCTTGAGAAGACTGTCTTTCAAGGCAAGACCAAAGCAAAAAGGAAAAATTGCAGACTGAAGGTTTCTCTTATTGACAACATCCCCAAATCCTGTGGCATGAAAATCCATGACGTCAGCAGAGCTAGCAAAGGGAGAAAGAGGATCATGTTAGTGTCATTGGATGTGGCAGCCAACATAGTGCCCAAGGGATGCTGACAGTTGAGACTTTTTAAACTATTATTTTAAATTGTATTACATTATTCTACCTCATATTCCATGATGCATCTGTCCTGTTGTTCCCAGGCTACTCATTTCAGTTTTACCATGATGTGTCTGTCCTGTTGTTCCCAGGCTGTTCATTTCAGTTTTACCATGATGTGTCTGCTGTTCCCAGGCTGTTCATTTCAGTTTTACCACCCAAACCACACCCAGGGTCACTCATCTATATCCTCAGTGCTAGAAGCCCATGGGTAACAATGCTGATAGACTGCTATGAGGTTACCGACCAGAAGGACCCTGCACTGCTGTTGGGCCACCCTAAAGGTGTTTAGAAGTGCCTTTTATGCTTCAACATATGCAAGACACAACATTCTAAACCCACTGCTGACAACAATATTCACTTAGTTTAACTGAACTAGACTGAGAAACCAGCCCACCTTGGAGGAAACCACCACGGCATCTCTCCAACCACTGCCTCCCCTGAATCTTCAAGTGAAAAAACTCTGACACAAACTTCTTCCAGGAGAAAAAAAAGTATGGGAAACAAAAACTGCGGTCACCATGAGGCCAAAGCAACAGGGACTACCAAATCAATCAGAGACAACTTTCTCTTTTTATCTGACAGTCACTGGAGATAAGGATGGTATAGAATAATGAAGTGGAAATCTACCAAGTTTGACACTATTTGACAGGGGATGAGGATGATATTACAATAATGCAATGCAATCTACTGGCTCTGAGACTTGTTCAGTGTTGATTCTAGGATTTCAAAAAAGGGGGCCCATGGGCCCCCTGAAATGAAAAAAAAGGGGCATTTGCCCCCTCCCCCCTTTTCTCTTCATAAAAAGGGGACAAGCAGTAAGTAGTATATTTTGCTCATAATACCGTTAGTACTCTGATTTCTGCTATTTTTCAAGAACGAGAAACAAAACAAACAGGATGGTATGTAGGCAGACAGGATTTAATATACACCTTATGCATTGCATCTGGTCTGTAAAATGATTTTCTTACACAGGAAAGAGAGAGAGAGAGAGTTGGGGGGGGGGGGGGGGCGGCGGAGAGAAAGGGTGGGGAAGATTGTGGTACATTCAGATGTGGAGGGATACATACTACATAGATACAGGAGGAGATGCATTGTTTGTATACAAGAGAGAGAGAGAGAGAGAGAGAGAGAGAGAGAGAGAGAGAGAGAGAGAGAGAGAGAGGAGAGAGAGAGAGAGAGAGGAGGGGGGGAGGGAAGGAGAAAGAGAGAGAGAAATGGGGGGCGAGGGAGGGAAGGAGAGAGAGTCAAAGTCAAATTTGTATTTCCACATTTTGAGTTGGAGAGAGAGCTAGATCTAGATGAAAAAAAAGGCAAGAGCCAAAATCAGTCTATGAAACTCGAAACTCGAATATTTTAATGAGGGTAAATGGATAAGCCAGAGGCTTCTTTACACCAGGCCCTCAGAACCTCCCCCTTCCCCCCCACAAAAAACAACAAGAGAAAAAACAAACAAGCCAAACATACGTAGCTGATTCATTAAGTTAACAAATAAATCAATGAAATACAAAAAAATCAATCACACACTCATTGTATACAGTAACAACTAGAGTTGTCCAAGCAATTCTTAACACTTAACAGCACACACACACACACACACACACACACACACACATGCACACACACACACACACGCACACACACACATTAATATAAATGGCCATAAAAAAAAAACGACAATGGACTTAATATCTAAATTCACCAATCCATCCAAACAAGACAAAATACATTTTTCTCATATTTCACTGAATAGACAGTGAACATAAAAAACAAAAACAAAAAAACAAAACAAAAAACCTCATGTAACATCAATAATATCAGAAATCAAAGCAAACGCGCGCGCGCACACACAAACACGCACGCACGCACACACACACACACACACACACACACACACATATATATATATGTATAATGTCGACAAGCTCACTCACAAAAAGTAATTTACAAGAAACTGAACAAATGTATGTGGTACGCTTTTTTGAAGGATGATATGCTACTTTTCTCTTTGATAAAGACTGGGATTTCGTTCCATAGTTTGCTACCGGAATAAACAAGTGATGACATAAAAAGATCGGTTCTTGGACGAGGGATATCAATGCTACTTTTGTTACGAATAGTTTTAACACGAAACCTCTGACAAAGATAATGTGGAGCAAGTTTATTCATAATCTTATACATGAATACCCCTATGAGACAGAGAGAGAGAGAGAGAGAGAGAGAGAGAGAGAGAGAGAGAGAGAGAGAGAGAGAGAGAGAGAGAGAGAGAGAGAGACAGAGACAGAGACAGAGAGAGACAGACAGAGAGAGAGAGACAGAGACAGAGAATTAGAGAGAGATGTGGGGGAGGGAGGAAGGGATGTCAAAAGTCCATTTTGTATTTCCATTCAGAGTTGGAGGGAGAACTAGATTTAGATCTAGATGAGAAAAGGGGTTACAGCCAATGTCTAAGTCTTATCTTTTCCTCCCATATGGCAGAGAGAGAGAGAGAGAGAGAGAGAGAGAGAGAGAGAGAGAGAGAGAGAGAGAGGGGGGGGGGGGGGGTCAAAGTCAATTTTGTATTTCCACTTGCAGAGTTAGAGACATATCTAGATCTAGATGAGAAGAGAGGTGACAGCAAATATCAAAGTCTTGCCCCTCCCCCTCCCCATGAGGGAGGGAGGGGGGGGGGAGGAGAGAGAGAGAGGAGAGAGAGAGAGAGAGAGAGAGAGAGAGAGGAGAGAGAGAGAGAGAGAGAGAGAGAGAGAGAGAGAGAGAGAGAGAGAGGGGGGGGGGGGGGGGGGAGAGATTTTCTGTTAAAGAGAGATCTAGATCTAGATGAGAAAAGAGGTGCAATCCAATATCAAAGTCTTTTTCCTCCACATGAGAGAGAGAGAGAGAAGAGAGAGAGAGAGAGAGAGAGAGAGAGAGAGAGAGAGGAGAGAGAGAGAGGAGAGAGAGGAGGAGAGAGAGAGAGGGAGAGGGAGGAGAGAGAGGAGAGAGGGAGAGAGAGAGAGAGAGGGAGAGAGAGAGGAGAGAGAGAGGGAGAGAGGAGGAGAGAGAGAGAGGAGAGAGAGAGAGGAGAGAGAGAGAGAGAGAGGGAGAGGAGAGAGAGAGAGAGAGAGAGAGAGAGAGAGAGAGAGAGAGGAGAGAGAGAGAGAGAGAGAGAGAGGTGAGAGAGAGAGTCATTTTTGATATCCAGCCGATAGTCTACCCTATGCCATCATTATTGTTGCCAAGCATGGGCTACTTGTCTAGCCAGATCTGAAAAACCGCCTTGAAAACTCTTAGGTCTATTAGCTTTGAACCCTGCTGGGTTGCCGCTCCTTCCACTAACACCACTAACGATCTCTAGCAGATCTCTAGCACAATGACGCCACTTGTTTCAGGAATCAGGCTCCATTGAAAAATGACGTAATGACGTAAATGAGTAGGGCAATGACGTCAGACCAGCCCCTTTGTGATGGTTGTGATGACTGAAGGCGCTAATCAGTGCATCCTGCTGTCCCTGGGGTATCAACGTAATGACCAACGCATGTAGCGCTACTTTGAAACTATACAGTTCTAACCTACAGTTCTAAACTATATGCAGTTCCGGAGGCGCACTGTTTGTTCAAATATGCGCGATCCACAGTTTTTTTGCGTCCGTTAGGGTGCACTGGTCCCATTATTTTGCGGCAAAGTTGAAAAAAATGCAGGAATCCCACAAGGGCGCACCCTAGAATCAACACTGTTGTTGATGGGTCTGTGCTTTATGATTCTTATCACAATATATCTCAGAATCAACAAACAGGTCAACTATTCTGAACAGGACTAAATATTACTCACACAGTGGATGATGTTCAACTGCATGATATCAGTCTTCCCACAGGGCCCTATGCAAACACACACTTGGCAGGACCCAATTCCAGTGTCCCCCTCCACCCAAGACTCTTTAGGGTTTCAAAACGATCACTCGGCCAACACACATTATTTTGACAAGAATGTCCTGCATGCACCCACCCATGCACACACACAGTCAAGGTGAAGGAAGTATGTCAAACAAAGCAACAAAATGAACTACTTACAGCACATAGCCCGATTATTGTAGGCTGTTGTCAAAGGAAAGACGGCAATACTGGCAGTATAAAAAGCAGCTGCTTCTGTGTACTTTCCTTCTTTGTACATCTGGAACAAAAGGCAAAAATTCTCTTCCATACATTAATTCACAGGTACAGGTCTTACCAAAAAGAGATTACTTCGTGTTTTATCAAATAAATATGATGAT
>JASPKP010000053.1:12500-30000 GCA_030674155.1 Stramonita haemastoma | reverse complement strand
TTATAATGAAAGAAAAAAGATCAGCCCTACTAAAAGAAGAAATTATTCAAACATAGCATGTGAGATATTATACTAGCAAGTAATATTTCAAGTATATTTTCTTTTTTTTTCTCTATTATCATCATTCAATACCAGCTCTGAAGGCTGTAGGACTGAGATTTGGACAGGCAAATGCAATAGATGTGGCTGAATTATGAGAAGAGCCTCACTGTAAGATATTAGGGATAGTAAAGTATTAATCACTGTTGGCATTTCTGAAAAGACCCCATCCAGGGTGGAAACTCAGGGCAGGTTGGGCCTTATTGAAGACTACCTCACATGCTGTCTCCAAAAAATGTTAACAGTTCAGGTTTTTTAGCGGTACTTTGGGTTCCCATTCCTTTTTAGATGAGGGTTTCATGACACTATGCGCCACCATGCAACGACGAAAGAATATCTCTGAGAATCATTTTTATAATGAAAAAGGGCTCTAAAGGGTTATATGCACTCATTTTCCTCCACCACAGTTAGTTTAACAACACCATTTGGAAAAAAAAATGTGGGAAGCATGGCTATGGTTCCTGTGGAGGTCAAAGAAAGTGATTTTGATTTTGTAACACTCAAAAGTCCTTCAACATCAGCTCTACCACATGGGCAAACATAGCCCAGAAAGGAGCAACAAACTGAGCAGCTGTTTGCATTGGGGCTACAGCATGTGAATCCAACTGGATCACAGAGGCAGAAACATGAACATAGTGCAGACAAACTTCAAGCAGAGCAAGCGCATCAACAGGCACTGCGTGACTTCAGTTAATTTTGAAAATAATCGGTTATACCCACATGCAAATTTTTTTTCTTCAGAATCTTGTACTCAGTTTCATTTAAGTCCTATCCTTGTGTCATAAAACATGCTCCTTTAACTTGTTGATAATAAATTACATTTTGTCAGAATACAGCAAGATCAGTGTTCTTCAAAGTCAAATACTTACTTTTGAAACACAGGTATTGATACCAAATGGAAGAGAGGCAGCTGACTCCTGTCATGAACAAATCAAATACTTAGTACTCAAACCAGACAGACCACTATCAGCAACAAGAGTAATGATAACAGAGACCAGCCACCATGGTGCAGTGGTTAGCACTTTGGATTTTGGACTGGGAGGTCAAGGGTTCGAATCCCATCAGAGTCATGGGGACTTTTTTGATTCCGGCTGGCTTATATACAGTGAGTGTGCTGTGGGCTCAGTGGGAAGACTGGGACAACACAGTCGAGCTTCATCCACTTTACAGATATGAGTTTGAGTGTTGCTCAAATTACCTGACCAACACTGCAGGTGTCTGTATCTTTTGGGCCCGGTTGAAGTGAGATATAATATGATAGTGAGCATACAGTACAACCCTGTCAAGTAGTCTCAAAGCAGATGTACTTCCATAGCAACATCATTACATCATCCTCTTTACCACTGACCATCATGCAATAATAAAAATTGCCTCTGATTCAGTAGCCTGGTCTCAGAGTGACCTCAGATTCAGTTTACATATATATATATATATATATATATATATATATATATATATATATATACTTCATGCAATAATAAAAATTGCCTCTAATTCAGTAGCCTGGTCTCAGAGTGACCTCAGATTCAGTTTACATATATATATATATATATATATATATATATATATATATATATATATATATATATATATATATATATATATATATATATATATACTTCTGTGCCTGTGGTGAGTTTGTGTCAAAGCCTTTGGGGTTGGAGGTTCAGAGGGGGATGGTAATTGGAGGGATGTTGTGGTGGTCACCACCTCAGGTGGATGACTCACTCACTCTGGCTCCACAACTGAGCTAATATTGTCATTAGTAGGGGGCTTAGAATGTGGTGTCCTGCGTATGTTAAAACAGGTACCACTGAACACCACCAAAGTGCAGGACCCTCTGGCTGGTGACCCCATGGTGGCCTGATATTGATGGGCTCCCAGTGGACTTTCGACCCTGAGGATGAGACAACAAATCGGGGTATGGCTGTGGCGAGGAGACTGAAATTAGCGGAGTGGGAACAGCAGGACGGGGACATCACAGAAGACGAGGCAGCAAAAAATCAAAAACTTAATAACAGAGTTTTATAATGATCATCATGATCGCTACTATCATCATCATTATAAGACTTTTCTCAAAGCCGGTATATTTTATGGTATATTTTATTCATCTGATTTTACTTAACATGGAAATCAGTATAAATATCTATGGATAAGACATATTAAGAGGGGCAGCTCAAAGCTTCAGAATCCACTTCTTGTAGCTCTACAGAAAACAATTAACCTGTCACAGGAACATACACCTTTTTCCTTATTTATGCCTGCTCCTAGCAGTACTGAATCTATACTCCAATAAGCTGAAATAAATGGTTAAATGTTACGGATGTTTTTTCTAAATCATAATTGTTTCTTTGGCAGCAACATTACACCAACAAACCTTCAAACTTCATGTCATATTATATCTTATGAGCACTGTAAAAAGCAGTTTTATAATTTATGAACAAACACTGCTAAAAAATAGAATCTGGCTTCTCGGTAATGTTTCTCAAAGAATGAACCATTTCAGCCCTATAAGACCTTCCATAGAAACAACAAACACAAAAATCATAGGAGTTTTCATCATTGCAACACAGTCATGAAAAGCCTCCCCAGCTTTTCAAATGGGCAAGCACAAGCTATTCTAGCAAAGATGAGTTTTGACAACAACAGCACTTGAGGATTCTAAGCAACCTGCAAAGATATCAGCTTAATTATACTTGCTTTAGGTTCAAACATCAGTTGTAGATTTTTGCTTCTTTTGGATTTAGATATTTTCTATAAGCTGGCAGAATTGCACTGATTGGAAGTTTTCACTCAAGACACAGAAAAACGAAGTTTTTTGTTTTTGGAGCTAAATTGCATGTGCATTCTTGGTAGCAAGCGAACAACTGGATCAGTGACCAATCATCTTTTTCAATAGATGCTCCACTGTATTTGTTCCCTTTTCTGTTGGCAAATTTTCGAAGTCCCCACGTCAATCATTTGATCCTAACACTGGAGTTTCTGTGTGGCTTGATGAAAACAATGGTGATTTAAATCAAGTCTGCAGAACTAAAACACTTTGCCATGATTGTACTTCACTTGTAATCTTTTCCAAGTCTTTAATTCCACAGTGGCACAAAGCTGCCTCTTTGCTCGAAGCATAATTCCTTGAATTCAGATTATCTTGTCAAAAGCCTTCCTAAGAAATATGTCCGACATGATGTTATTTGAAGGAGTCACCTCTTTCTGATAACAGCACCTTGACAGTCTTCAGGGCGTTACTGCATTGTACATCAACTTAGACGTCTGAGTGAAGTGATTTCTAATTGGTTGAAAGTGGTAATATGGTGACCACTTTCTCAATCTTACTTACATTTGGAAAATACCTGCGTATTCCTATATCAGTCGGAATATAGGTCCAATTCTCAACAGTTGAAGACAATGCATTTTCTCTGATCATTTTGAATTTTGTTTGCATAAATTTTTGTTTGGACAGTGGAACAGCAGAAAATTTAAAAGGGCAGAACAGACAAAAAATATAAAAAGGTAGAAATTTAAGAACTGACAGCAGAATTCCACCAAAAAAGCGGGAATTCCTATGCCTGTATTATATAAAGCATTCTAAATACTTACCAAGTAGGCACATTTCTTTTTCTGCTTGCGATGCTTCTTGACCTTTTTGGTACGTTTTCCCACATGTGGAGCGCAGGTTGGGAAAGAAACATTTCCGCACACGCTGTACTTTCGTTTCCTTTTTTTCTTTTTGCAAACCACAGTACCGGCGCCTTCATGAAGACAATCAATCCAATACTTGTTCCGAGTCAGTATATAGTCATTGTAGCAGTAAGTTCTGTGTCCAGCCTCAAGGCATTCACTTGTGTCTGGATCACTGACAGGAACTCTGGCTGGGGAAGAGTCTTTTCTGCTTGAAATGACAGGTCGGACTTTCAGGCTTTCTCCACCAAGCCGCCATTCCTGCAATGCAGGACATCAAACAGGGAAACAATTTATGCATGTCTTTAGTCAGGATTAAGTTTCTTGGGCTGTTAAGTTTAAACATGCTGGAAGATAATATGCATAATGATATGATTCAGCATAGACACACTTCCAAAACAATGACTCCAAGTGTCAAGTTGTGGTGTATGTTGCACGATTCAGGGGACTGTATGTTTCATACTATTTGACACTTGGTTCATCATTTATCTGTTAATTCCAGGATCAATTTTTTGGTATATATTTTGGTCCTGTTCTGTACAATGACAGTCGTGTTTTACCTTCTTTTTTTGTTCAAATTTCTATCAAACAGAAAAGGCTAATATGGCAATGTGAGAGACAGTTCACATACATTACTCATGGAAATGTGATAGATAGTTCACATACATTACTCAAGGCAATGTGAGAGACAGTTCACATACATTACTCATGCTCATGTTAGGCTCCCCCCCCCCCCCCCCCAAACAAGTTGTTTATATATAAATACCATATAAACTGCCATGCTCAACAAAGCCCTTGTACACTAAACTTTTTCGTGTCAAGTACGCAACTACTGAACTTAACAAACTGAACCAGTTATGTGGCATGTGATTCTCTCAAAATTACAGACTAGGAATCTTTTATTCATACAGTTACTGATTATGTTTATCAACTGAAACTGTGACAGACCATATTAAACTGAGAAGATTATATAACCCTGGCAAAGAAATCGAAATATCCCAAACCAACCTTGGATTACAATCAAGACCCGCTTAAAATGAAGAGAAAGGTCTGATAATGGCTAGGGTTCTTACAAGTTTGGCCAACTAAATACAAGACTTTTTTCCTCCAGATCTTTTTCAGACCACATCATACATTATCCAGACTCTTCCTATCTGCGCCACTAAAAAAAAACAAACTTATGTAGCATGCGTGCACACAAGAGAGAGAATTGAATTAATGCAACTGAATTTTTAACTGAATTTGAAAGAGAGAGAGAGAGAGAGAGAGAGAGAGAGAGAGAGAGAGAGAGAGAGAGAGAGAGAGAGAGAAGCACTGAACACTGAAAAGATTTAATTGCACATCGACCTTGTGCCCCAATACAATGCAGAGTAAATTTGGGAAAGCATCACAATATCAAGCAGTATATAATACACAGTAATCAATGTTTGATGTATATTCATGCCTTTTTAGTGTACGTTAACAATTCTAAGGTGCAGATTAAATTCAAATTTGCTTAATTTTCACTTCCCTCATGTTATCAGAATCCTTATTAACCCTTATCCCCCTGCTGCGCCCATTAGCGCCCCTTTATAACGTATCCCTGTAGCGCCCATTAGCGCCCTCAGTTTTTTGTGTATTGACTATTGAAAGATGTAGAAATTACTTCCCTTTGACACAAGTTTCACAGTGAATAAACTGTGTGACCCCAGGGGTATAAGGGTTAAATGTAAACTGTTCCATACTTTATGGCTTCTATCACATTGAAGGGATTTTTGTTTTTGTTCTGTGATATTAGACTCATATCTCAACAACAGAGAGAGAGAGAGAGAGAGAGAGAGAGAGAGAGAGAGAGAGAGAGAGAGAGAGAGAGAGAGAGAGAGAGAGATTTATTATTTATTTATTTAATCTTTTATATCGAGGATAACAGAATAAGCAAAGAGAGAGAGAGAGAGAGAGAGAGGGGGGGGGGGCATAGGATTTCAACCTAACCAGTACTTACAGCAGTCACAAAAGTGCAAGCAATCATTTTTGACAGGCACCATTGGAAATGCATTACATCATTAATGACATATCAGAATTAATACTCCCCCCTCTCTCTCTCTAATCTTTTTTTTATTATCTTTTTTATTATCTTCTTTTTTCTTTTTTTTTGGGGGGTAGTGTCACTCAAACACCAAAATAGTAACGTAAAGCCTGTTTTTATTTTCCTTTGGACATAGGATCAGAAAATAATGCATTTGAGAAGTTGATCAAATGGTGAACAAACATCCAGAAGTAAGAAACAGTTACATCTGTCAGTTTCTCCCATACCAAACACCTACATCTACATCAACATAAAGACAGTTAACACAAAACTGCTACAAACAGAACCTGAAATAAAGCCCTGACCACATCTACACAACAACAAACATCCCTCCCACCCCACCAACTCCTAAAAAAATCACCACTGCACACTTTATAGTAATTTCATAGAAATCACCACAGTAACAAGGGTGTGTCACACAAAAATCAATACTTTATACAGTTACTGATCAAGTGTACCCTTTCAACTTTGAACAAGTTCTGCAGCACAGTGTTGTGACAATGAAGACAATTTTTTTTGACATAAATATGACGGTATGATTTGAACAAGGTTGACGCATTTTTGTTATACTGGTTTATGTTGTCCAAACTTGTAATATAAAAAAGCCATCCTCTGTCATGCACTGGTTACACCCTGACGAGCATAACACAGTTTATGACTTTTTCTCTTTTCTTTCACAAATTCACATGATTAGTACATAGATGATTATTCAGTATTCAAAATTAATTTTCATGGCCATAGTTATACTCCTACAAGAAATAAAAGAGTCATAACAGGAAAAGAAATAAAAAATCAAATGACAAAGAGTCTGTCTTATCCTGGTCCAAAGGAAAAAAGACAGGAAACAAGTGTAAATTCCACTCTTAAAAGACCTTCCCTACACCAAAAAGAAAAAAAACTTTAAGTGAAAATTGAACCCACTAAAACTCCTTCCCTATAAATCAGCTTTACCTGGTCCAAAACAAAGTCAACAGCAGTTTGGTACTCGAATCGGACAAATGCTGCATTCTGCACACAGCCACAACAAAAAGGAAAAGTGAATGGATAAATTCAAAATAACAACTTCACTCTTTTTTCCCTTGCTGGAAACACATGTTTGTTTGTTTTTTTCTACATAAGAATATTTCTTTTATAGTCTGTCTTATGTTATGTCACAAGTCATTTCAAGTCAAACAGAGTCCAGTCTAGTCGTGTTGCGTGGTGTGATGTGGTGGTGTTGTGTATATATTTTCAAAAGTGCTCTGAAGTTCATAATGACAAAGTTCATTGTTTTCATCTTGCTATGCTACACCACATTCAAATATTTTGTACTTAAACACAGCCAAGACCTCACTATGTACCTGTTTCCAAGCAATTTTCAAAGCCATGTTTCCACTTGCTCAAATGAATCCCAGTATTTGCAAGTACTTCAGCAAAAAGTCTAAGAAACTTTCTGCTTTTTTAATGGAAGTTGATGATCTCTCTAATAGACAGATAGCTTAACTTCATTTTTCACTGGTGCAGTGTTTTGTAACTGAATGTGTAAATTGTGTTCAAATTAGCCGCCAATATCTTCTGTTCAGTTGAGAAGCTTCAATTCTCTGTCTCATGAAGATGTGCAATGCAATGAAAGGGAAGAACTCAACATAGAAGAGTTATGTATTACATAATGTAACTATTTAACATGTACAATCTCCATTTGACTGTGCGCAGTTTCTGCCGTTTCATTGTTTTTTGTTGTAGGGGGTTTTTGGGGGGGAGAGGGGAGGGGGTGTGTTTACCTGATTTTCACTTTTCTATAAGCCAATGTTATATCTGGACACCACAGAACTCAGCAGAGACAAAAAAGATGGCAAACCCTGGTGGTACTGTATAGACCTCTAACCGGCCAACAACAGCGGCTAAGGAGACAGTTGAGAATCAGCCCATGAGCATTTCATTTTTAAGGTCGTTTTTTTTTGTAAATATATATATCTGAAATATATATTGCACAGGTGGGTACGACTATTATGCTCAAATCTGAGACGGTTTCTTTGGCTACT
Source organism: Stramonita haemastoma (assembly GCA_030674155.1). Lineage (NCBI taxonomy): Eukaryota > Metazoa > Mollusca > Gastropoda > Neogastropoda > Muricidae > Stramonita > Stramonita haemastoma. The sequence continues at coordinate 22,140 of JASPKP010000053.1, read as the reverse complement.
GGTAGGTAGCGGCAGCAAAAAATTTTTAATGGAATTATGGCCTTTTTTTTGCTTTAGAAGTGAAGATATTATCAAAAGAAACATAACAAAAAAAAAATCAGCCTGATATCTTCAATAGTTTTTGAGATATGGCCTTTTGAATTTTGACGCTACTGTGAAGTGCACGGAAAACAAATAATTGGCCAACTTTGAATGATCATATTTCTTGCAAATAATAAGGCACACTCTGAAAACATTCAAGCAGTTCTTTTATTTACCACAGAGAACATGAAAACCAAAAACGAAAAGAATCTGGTTGGTAGAAAAAAAGTTATGGAGCATCAAAAATGCAAAAAACCCATTTTCGAAATGTGCGAAATTTCACAAAGTACCATGTTTGGAGTCCATCAGTTTCAAGATTTTTCAATCAATTCTCTTGAAATTGTATGTATCTATTTCTATATACATACAGATTTAGCCTACTTTTTTTAGGAGTGGTCAGTTCATCCCTTTAGCAGTTATTTTGCTTCAAAGTTGGAGAAAAGGCCAAAATGACCAGTGCGGACCTCACATTTTTTAAAAATTACAAAAAAAGTCATAACTTCTGAATAAATAAACCAAATTACTTCAAATTTGGACAGAATATTGTTTATGTTGTGCTTTAAAGGTTGACATTATTTGATTTAAAATATTCTCAAGGACAAGAAAAAAAATTGTTAAAAGGTGTTATGTAACCATAATTTATAATGAAAATGATGTGACCCGACATGAACCTGCAACAGTTCTGGACCACATGAAATCAAAGTTGCTTTGTGATAAAAAGGCTTTGTTGGAATTCATTTTCCAGCAAAATGACACTAGTTTTTGGCATTATTTTACATACATATTCATGATATTGTAGGTGCATACATGTGCATATGGGCGCATGCATGCATATATGGTGTGTGTGTGTGTGTGTGTGTGTGTGTGTGTGTGTGTGTGTGTGTGTGTGTGTGTGTGTGCTTTGAACTATTGGGGGAAAAAACAACAAAACAAAAAGCAAAACCAAGGAAAAAAACATTAAAGCAAAACCCCCTCAGAAGAATGGCTGCCTATGCGGTGAGGCACTTAAAAACAGTCATAGACACAAACTTTTCTCATCCAGTGTGTACTTGATTCTCAATCTCACTGTGATTCCCAGATGGGGAACAAGCAACAACAGAAAACAGAAACAAAACAAGAAAGCGAACAAAGAAAATTCTGCATGACCCCCAGGTGAAGAAAAAGCAACAACAAAAATAGCTATTGGGGACAAAAAAACAACAAAACAAAAGGCAAAAGTCTTTAATTTTGTGCTCTGGGACTCCACCACAGAATGTATGCAAAAATGTTTCAGTTTCAGCGCATGTCTTCCCACCCAATTGTTTTAGAAGTTGCAGCTGTAACATAAGCTTGTGACTAAAAATTAGTCTCTTTTTTTTTCCCTTGGGCAAAGAATGCTTTTTTTCCAGATCAGTATAGGTATCATCCTCTGAAATGTTAAATTAATATGCATATATATGCAGTGTGAGTATGTGAACTGAATGAGTGTGTGTGTGTGTGAGTGTGTGTGTGTGTGTGTGTGTGTGTGTGTGTGTGTGTGTGTGTGTGTGTGTGTGTGTGTGTGTGTGTGTGTGTGTGTGTGTGTGTGTGTGTGTGTGTAGACCAGTATCCTGCTGATTACTAAGTCTGTTGCATATCTTTTTATGACTGTTTAGGGGCGGTTTTTTACTATTCAAATTTACTGTCATTTTTATGTGCATTAAAATGCAACTATTTCAAAGCCACCCACATTTTATGAAAAGTTACAAACACAGTGCAATCAATGATGCATTAGTCTGAACAGTGAGCTGTCAGTACTGATTGTCTTAGGCCTATTAGCAATAACACCCAAGTCCAAGTGTTAAATCAAAAAATCTAATTTTATGTCTTAAACACACACACACACACACACACACACACACACACACACAACACACACACACACACACACATGCATTAGTCTGAAGAGTAGTCAGTACTGTCTTATAAACACTCAAGTCCAAGTGTAAAAAATTAAAATTTTATGTCTTACACACACACACACACACACACACACACACACACACACACACACCTACCTCAGTCTGAACAGTGAGCAGTCAGTACTGAGTGCCTTGGACTCAAGTCCAAGTGTTAAAAATTAAATTTGTATGTCTTAAACACACACATGCACGCGCGCGCGCATACACACACACACACACACACACACACACACACACACACACACACACACACACCCCACACACATGCATCAGTCTAAACAGTCAGCTGTCAGTACTGTCTTAACACTGGTCCAAGTGTTAAAAATTAAAATTTTATGCCTTAAATTAAACACACACATACATGCTCGCACACGCGCGCGTGCACACACACACACATGCTCGCGCGCGCGTGCACACACACACACACACACACACACACACACAAATTCCGATGGGATCGACCGAGTCCGCAGCAGACGATTTTTCCGAATTACGCTTCGTTTAGTCACTTCCGGTAGTAGATCAGGTACAGAAAAAAAATTAATTAAAAATACTAAATGAGATCAGACTTGCTTAAAAAAAATTAGATATATGCTATAGGCATTATTCTATCGATTGCAGTGCATTTTGAACTGCAGACTTACAAGAAAAAACTTAATTTTGATAAAAGCGATCGGGTCCTCGACACGCTGTTCAATTCGGCCTGCTACCGTGACTCGGCGAAACATTTGCACACTTCGAATCAAAATAAAAACAAAATAATCATAAAATAAGCATCGAACTAATTGGATATGATGTAGAAATGACTTATTAATGAACTGTTAAAGTCTATAATGGGTTACTTAGCGAGTACTGGCCGCAGTTTCGTCAAATTCACCGCACTGGTTTCGACATCGCCTGAAACCATGCCCTGTGTAGAATTGGCCAATCAGTGGCGTTGTAAAAGTCTCGCCGCCTTCGGCCGAATGGTTCTTTTGCCTAAAGGTGGTTGTATTCTTGTAGTTGATTGGCTAAGCTTTCGTTTGATACCCAACACGGCGGGGTGCGAGGTGAGAGAGGATGACGAAATATTTTGTGAAGTTTTAACTTGTATTTTTCGGTGACGTAATTTTTAACACTATAAATTTGCACCCCATAAAAATAAAGCTTGGGCTTTCATCTTTCTATTCGTTATAATTAATAAGGGCTTGGTGCACTTGTTCAAGGACGGTTGCGATTTTTTTCAACCCGTGCAATTTCGCAGCTCGCGGAAAAGTGCCGATTTTCTCCATTTTTCGCCTTTTTCACGATTTTCGGCTTCGCGCTATACTCATACCTCCAATCGTACAATAAAAACAAAACAACGTAATGAAAGAGCAACCAATTCTCTTTATTCTCATATGCATGAAAATCAAAATGATACAGTAGATTTCGAGTTAGAAGCGTTTGAAGACAGTAAGTGAATCGCATTTTCCTAGGGTGCGTAGCAGAATTGCGCGGTGCTGCCGCTACCTACTACTGGTCACCATGTAGCCTAGTACCATTTGCCTTTTGTGGGGAGTACACCAATCCTTCCCCTCCCCCCCCCCCCCCCAACCAGAAAAACAACAAAAAAAACCCTGACAAACTGGGAATCCAACCTGGAGAGGTATGGGATTTGCAGTGTTGAATTTGCTTGAGGCCCAACTGCACCAGATGAGGCATGCAGAAAAAAAAAACCACCCCATACACTGATACAGGCTGACAATGACTTAGCTCTTTAGTTTTGCTAACACTTTCATTGGGCACAAAGCATCCCAACAATGAACATAGCCACCCCCCACAAAACAGCTAGAATCATAGTGAGATAGACTACATTTCTTGGTGTGCCTTTATCTAGCTCCATGAAGCCCTGAGAGACACAGCAGACTCACAGATCTAAGTGAAGGATCCAAAAACAAACACATCTTACCTTGTCAGGTGACAAATACACTTTCTGTACCTGTCCAACTGCAACAGAAAAATATGAGCAGAATTAATCACACTGCATCAGTGCATGAAGTTATCAGTTAATCAACCCACCCTACTAATACTACTAGACTTGTTCAGCTGCATTCCACGCCTCTTAACTTCCTCCATGAAAGACTTAAAATGACACAGAGTGCCTGTCAGAATTATTACACTGTGAAGTTCCATTAATAAAAAATATCTACTAACAACAACAACAATAAAAATCATCCTCATACTCATCATTACACACAGAGCAGTTGTTCAAATGATTTTGATTATGATACCGTCTTCTTTTCATTTCCTGATTTAGACTGGCTGAAAGAAATAGATCCTGGAATTGAAAACACATGAGAATAATACACTTTGCAGAAGATTATTTTTTTCTCTGTGTGTGTGTGTGTGTGTGTGTGTGTGTGTGTGTGTGTGTGTGTGTGTGTGTGTGTGTGTGTGTGTGTGTGTGTGTGTGCGCGCGCACATATGCTCAAGCAGACCTGTGCACCCCCTTACTACTGATTTCAGTATTTTCATGGCAATTTTCAGTATTTTTCAATGAGTTTCAGTATTTTTTCGCGTTATTCGTGACACACTTTTTCAACATGAAGCATAAACGTCTTTTTTTTAATTGGGTTTTTGTATCTCTATTTGTTTGCTCATCCCCCTTCCAATTTCTCTCCATTGTACAAAAGCTCATAAGCTTTTTCTTTTATCAACTAGCAAATCTGGACAGGTCTGATGACTTCATAAGTGATGTAATACACAGAGTGTAGAATTGGGAGGGAAAAAAAAGAGGAAATTAAGCCGGGTCCAGGGGCCGCTTAGGCCCCGGTGGGGTGCAGGGGCAAAGCCCTGCTGGGGGGCACAGGGGGGCGAAGCCCCCCAGCCGAAAACGATTTTTCGCATTTTAAAGGCAGTTTGGAGGCCTCTCCAGGCACCATTTTGTGCAATGTGGAGGCATGTGTGTGTGTGTGTGTGTATGTGTGAGAGAGAGAGAGAGAGAGAGAGAGAGAGAGAGAGAGAGAGAGAGAGAGAGAGAGAGAGACTCAGACCTTCCATAAATAACCACCAGAGTATGTCAAACTTGCTTTAAAAAGATCTATTCTGGGTAGCGGTAATATAAGTTTGTGTGTACCACTGTGATGGTTAATGGAAAAGGTGGAGAGAGAGAGAGAGAGAGAGAGAGAGAGAGAGAGAGAGAGAGAGAGAGAGAGAGAGAGAGAGAGAGAGAGAGAGAGAGAGAGAGAGAGAGAGAGATACACTCTCTGGTGAAGATTTAAGAAGATCCTATGCCTTTCTCATTTTATTTTTAATCTGATTTCGGAGTGGACTCACCATGACAGTTTGCATGGCCAGAAAACAAGTGCTGTGTATGTGTGTGCTCTGCTGCTGTCCAGTACAGCACCAGGGCGGAAGCCCTGTTCGGTACGATATAACTTCAGAGCTAGTCTTGATGTAACTTCAGAACAAGTCACTTTGCCGTTTTAACGATCAACTGATTTTTCGAAGATGCGAGAAATTTTACTGTTCCATGATTTTCCAAGAAATCAGCGCTTCTATAAATGAAGAGCCGTGGTTTGCTATGTTCCGACCGCATTCCAATTTTCGACACCACTTGCGAATGAAAGTTCAACTTTCACTAGGCCTAGCGAGTAGCCTGATGCGAGAGATGTAGCGCAGGTTTCAAACCTTACTCGGCAAAACGAACAGCCAATTTTGCTGCTTATGCATCTATATCCGCAACTGTACCTCTTTTAGCCCCATCCTGGCCTGTTAGCGTCATTTTGCATTCACTCCGCGTCTTTCTTTGCCTATAAGTGTATCAGTTTGGTCTGTTTCTCCGCGAGTTTACACCGCTTTCCGCCATTTTGTTTTGAAGATACTGTTGTGCGCATGCGTCATCAGGGGAGATAAGTAACTGAACGATAGGGCCTAGCAGACGATGTAACGCGAGATGATCGGCATCGCTTAACGATAGAGGACCACGTTTTCGATTTCCGGATTTTTCGTTGACAAAAATCGGATTTTGATTTATAAAATCGTATTTCCGTATTTTCCAACTTTTTCCGGAACAAATACGGAAAAATACGGAAGGTGCACAGGTCTGTGCTCAAGTGTTAAAATCTAACGTGACTAAGCTTTTTTTTCCTCAGGAGAAAACCAGTTAGCTGATGAAAATTTTTTTGATGCACTCTTGTGATGAGGATCCTATGCTTTTCTCAAATTAATAGCAAGTTGTAGCCCCCACACAAAAGCATATGAAAAATTCTTCCAATCTGAGAGTGCATTCACTAAGACAAATTGCATGGTCAGAAATGAAGTCCAGTGTGTGTTTTGCTGTTGTCCAGTCCAGCAGCAGAGCAGAGGTTCGTGTTCAACACCCATATCAATTCACAATCAGTCACCCTGTCTCTCCCATGTTAACCGATTTTCTGAAGAAGCAAAAGGTTTGCTCTTACATGATTTGCCAAGAGATCAGCACTTTTATAGATTAAAGTGCCGTAATTTACTATTTTCTGACCATGTTTGACACCACTAGCAAGTGAAAACTTAAAAGTTCACTACAGGTTTCACGAATCGTTCGGCAAAATGAACAGCCAATTTTGTTGTATGTGCATCTAAATCTACAACTGTACCTCTTCTCACCCCATCCTGGCCTGATAAGGTAATTTAGTGTTGACTCCCAAGTCTTTCTTTGCTCCACACATGTGTGATTGGTCAGCATTTCTTTGCAAGTCCTCATCACGTTCTGCCCTGATGTTGTGAAAATGGTGCTCTAAACGGTCATGGCACACACACGCCTAAGGGGAGACTAGTCTCTGAACCATTGCCTAGCAGACGACCTAGTGTAAGGCGAACACAGAAGTCTCTGAACGATAGCAGACAGCATTTTTGATTTTCTGATTTTTTGTTGACAAAAATCCAATTTTGATGAATGAAATTGTCTTCCGTCCTTTCCAAATTTTCCTGGAACATACACGGAACAATGTGGAGGGTGCACAGGTTTGCAGCAGACTAAAAACTGTAAAACTAGATTTGTTATAACGTAGTAACAAAATCAATTATTTTTAAAGCAAATAAAAGAGTGTTTGCAATGAAACTTAGTAGACAAACATCAAGACTGCACCACTTACAAGGAGAACATGTTCTATTTCTAAAATTTGTTTCCTTATTTTCCTTTCTACACAATATAAATTCATTTGGCACCGCTGCATGACAATGAGCCGAGTTGAACCAAATGGACATAACTGAATGCTGCTGCTTCTTCTTGCTCTTAGCTCTGTTGGGAGTCATTGGGGCACTGCACTGAAGACTTGTTTCATTGATTTCCTCCTGAATTAACACAGAGTGGTGGGCTAAAACCTGAGAAATCTACAGTTTCCTTGACCATTTTACAATAGTCTCTACCATGCTTTCACCGTCTATTTCTTCATCTCCCTCCCTCAAAAGTTCCCCGCACAACAACATAAGCAAAGCCATTGGATCTAGTAACATGACCCTAGATAAAAATGTCATGGACTTTTCCTGACTGAAGTCAGAAGATCTTTGTATTGACTGACATACTGTCTCAAGGTTTGCAATTGTTCATTGGTGGTATGGTCAGTGTATGATTTGATCTTTAGTATCTTACCATAACACTCATTTTAAAAAAAAGCATTGGATTCTTCTCGCTAGATCCCTTTTCAGGGTTATGGTGTCTCATGTGCTAGAATACATCACAGTTCACAGGAGACTTTCTGTGTTTCACAGAATCATTCTCGTCCTTCCAAACAGGTTTTAGTCTGGGCAGGCATGCAGTCAATGCCCCTATCATAAAATGTTGAGACCCCTGGGCTAACATCAGTTCCGACTCCACTCCCCTGAAAATCCTTCTGGTGAGACTGTAAACTGCAGTACCCTGTGTGAACATATGCTAAACATCTTGCACAATATTTAAAAACTACCCTGCTGGTAGGAATGAATGATAAGATTTTTAAAATGCACGCACACTGGTGTTATGTAGACATCATCCCCTAAGTTGGAATGCAGCTACCTAAATGGTGGGTAAAAATGGTCACATATGCAAAATCTCACCACTGGTGAACCTCAAAGCTCTAGCCAAAGAAAAATACTTGTGAGGAACACATCAAGTACTAACAAATGAATCACAAACTTACCTCTGGAGAAAAGATCTGACAGCTCGTACCGAGTTGTTGATCTGAGGGAAAAACCCGTCACCTTTACAGTTCGATTCCTGAAAAAAAAAAAAGACAGCAGCTAATTCATATTCACTGCATCACATTAACAGACAGAATAAATGATTTATGAAACAAGTGCTGCTAACAGTTACTCAACTATGCAAACAGACTTGAAGATATGCAAACAATGAAACTTGTGCATATATTATGAATGATGAAAGGAAGCATACCTTCACATATTCAAAGCCCCCTAAAATGGGTAAAAAGGCCCCATGCCATTCCTGAGTTCAGTTGCACACACCACACACACACACACACACACACACACACACACACACACACACACACACACACACACACACACAATTCACACATACACACACACACTCTCTCTCTCTCAACACACACACACACACACACACACACACACACACACACACACACACACACACACACACACACACACACACACACACACACACACACACTGACAGAGAGTTCCTTCAAAACAAATGTTAAAGAAACTTTTGAAGAAACATCTGATGGACAAACTGAGTCCACCTTTATGTTCGAAGCTACCTTACATTTGGCTGTTTTGTTGTTATTCATACCCATGTTATTTTGCATTTCTGTTATTTGTCTAGTTTATGACGAGCTTATGTTAGTGTCTTGACATTGTTTTATCTTGTGAGATTCTGTTTGTATGAAAATCCTCATTTATTTTAGTTTTTCAACTAAGGTTGATATTTGTCTTTGATTGTTTTATAGGTCAATTTTCTTGATTTTTTTGTGAGGGCAGGATGGAAAAAAGGTGTGTAAACTTAATCTTTTACCCTCAATAAAGATCATTTTGACTTGACACACACACAGAGAAACTTCAGCACTGACAAAACTCTATATAGCAATATGTGATGCTTGTGTCATCTTTGCATTGTGTTGTGTGGCGTGGTGTGTGGTATTTTGTGATGCTATATATATATATATTTTTTTTTTATTATTTTTTTTTTTCTGTAGTTTCATCTAATTAAGCACTATCAACAGTCAATGAAAAAGTACTCACATTCTGACAGAACAAGCTGTTCATTGCATTTCCACAGTGTGAAGAAAGGAAATGACTGCAGCAACTCCTGCCAACTGCCAGGCACCCCTGTGCATTTGCCAAAATCAGCTTGACGTGGGATCTTCAGTACTGAAAAGATAACAGGGTAACAGCACAGATTCATATTAACTACATGGATCAGTGGTCAGGAGGTAATGCACCTGCCTAGAAAGTGAAAGGTCGAGTTGGAAGTGTGTGGTGGTTCGATCCCTGTTTGGGCCCAAACCTTTTTCCCCATCCATTAGACCATGAGTGGTGGTCTGGGTGCTAGTCTTTCAGATGAGACGATAAACCAAGGTCCCTGTCTTACACATAAATGCTATTAGCGCACATTAAGAGAACCACAGCAACATGCAAGAGAGCTGTCCTTGGCAAAAAGT
>JASPKP010005294.1:10000-16092 GCA_030674155.1 Stramonita haemastoma | reverse complement strand
GGGATGTATGTTTGTATGTATGTATGTATGTGTGTATGTAGTATGTATGTATGTATGTATGTTTGTATGTATTGTATGTATGTATGTATGTATTATGTATGCATGTATGCATGCATGCATGTATGCATGTATGATGTATGCATGTATGCATGCGTATGTGTATGTGTTTTGTATGTATGTATGTAATGTATGTATGTTATATATGTATGTATGTATGCATGCATGCATGTATGCATGTATTCATGCATGCATGCATGCATGCATGCATGTATGCATGTATGCATTTATGTATGTATGTATGTATGTATGTAATGTTTTGTATGTATGTATGTAATGTATGTATGTATGTATGTAGTATGTATGTGTGTGTGTGAAATGTATGTATGTATGTATGTATGTATGTATGTATGTATGCATGTATGCATGTATGCATGTATGCATGCATGCATGCATGTATGCATGTAATGTATGTATGTATGTATGTATGTATGTATGTATGTTGTATGTATGTATGTATGTATGTATGAAATGTATATATGTATGTAGGTAATGTATGTAGGATGTAGGTATTGGAATGTATGTATGTAATGTATGTATGTATGTATGTATGTATGTATGTATGTATGTATGTATGAAATGTATGTATGTATGTATGTTGTGTGCATGTGCGTGTGCGTGTGCGTGTGCGTCAGCTACAAGCCAGGGATAAACGGAGAGAGCGATTTTCTATGTGTGAGTAAGTGTGTTTGTACCTGTGTGTGTGTTTGTGTGTGTGGTCTGTGTCTGTGTGTCTGTGTGTCTGTGTGCGTGCACGTGCGTGTGCGTGTGCATCAAAGCAGAGAAGACAAATTAAATTTCAGGCCATTCACAGAGACATGGTAATTACTTGTAGCCAAAAATCACCATCTCGGATCTTTTTTGTCAGTTAAATGCGAATGGATAAACAGAAAAAGCAATTTCTATGAAAAGAAAATTGTATTTGCTTGCTGAAGAGCCGCTGATTGGAAGCTTGATAGATAAAATCTTAATGTACGTTAATTGATGGGTTTCTCATGAAACCATAGCACTCCGAGTCAAGCAAGTGGGTGTGTAGTCTGTGTCCACTGTTGAATTGCTTTTGTCTAAAGGAGCGTTGTCTATAGCACAGTTCCAGAGATTTCAATGATCAAAAAGCTAATCTAATATTGGCACAAATGTCAACCGGCTTGATTAGTGAGAAATGAGTAAACATTAACATAGATCGCAAACAGAAAATTCTGGTCAGAAACGGAAGATTCGACACTCAAGTCTCCTCCTCATCATCTCACCAACCCAGTATTTTAGTAAGCCGTTTGGGGCACCACTGAAGATTTGCAACCAACGTCCTCCACTCTTTGCCGTTTTCAGCTTTCCGAATCAAGTCTTCCCACTTAAGACAAGTTAAGGTAAAAAAAGGTAAAGGTGTCCCATAACCTAGGTGGTCGTAGGGGAGCGAGGCATCAGAGACCTCAGCTTTTCTAGGGGCCGGCAATATTGAGGGCGGGGCCCCCTCTCCTCTCCCTCTCCCTTTAACCTTCCCTGACCCTAAAGAGGGTAGGTACCCATTTACAGCTGGGTGAACTGGGGGAACTGTACAGAAGCCAAGGCGCGCAAACGGTCAGCCATCCAACTGGTAACCCGACGCTCGACTCTGCTTAACTTGACTTTGGGAAAGCGAGCGCTCTGACCACTTAACTATCCCCCCCCAAAAGGGGAAGTTCTTTGATATTTTTTTCCCAAGGTTTCCTGTCGCCCCACATCTGCCATCGTGGCCGTGGGGGCAGGTACGCATTTACAAAAAAAAAAACCAAAAACACGGGGGGGGTTAAAAAGCACATGCGTGCTTATTCCTTATCCTGGGGAAAAAAAATAAAAAAAAAAAAAAATACAATATCTTTTTTAAAAATATTCCCCCCTTGCACGTTCCCTGCAGACAGCTTGTCAGTTTTAAATTCCGATGTGTACTGCCGCACATTTTAATTGCGGTTTTGTCACTGAGGTCTACTTGGGCTAATGTCGCTTTTTTGCGCAAAAAGGGTGTTTTCCCCCGCTTTTCCATAAAATTTTTTAACCCAACTTGGACCTGCCATCCAGACACCGTTTGTCAGCCAAAGAGAAAACGGCTGAATGACAGGGTGGCCGCCCTTTCCGACCTCGCGGTTTCCGCTTTCTCTCCTGATAAAATTTTTCCACACACTGGGCAACACAGTTTTCATTACTTCCCTTGAGAACGCATAAGGAAATAAATCGTGGGGCATCTTAAATACAAAGGAGATTGGTGTTGAAAGAAATAATTGGACTCAAAAAAACCAAAGGCGATTGCTGGTGATATAGAAATCTAACCGTCAACAGAATAAATATCAAAGGAGATTGCGGGTGATATAAAATCTACTGTGTATAGCTTAAATATCAAAGGGATTCTGGGAAAATAAGGAAGTATTTGGACAGTTTTAAATATCAAAAATATTGCTGAGTGATGTAACAGCTTAAATATCAAAGGAGATTGCTGAGTATCTTTATAGTGTACACTTAAAATTTAATATCAAAGACGTTGCTAGAATCCAAAACAGATCAATTTTATATTGTATAATCCTGCCTTCTGCGATTCATAGATGCGAACACCTTAAAAAAATTACAGATTAAAAGCAGATTACAACAACCTTTTTTTTCTTTACACCAAGCGCGTTGGAGGACTTCCAAGAGACTGAGGAGAATAAACAACTTGAGAATTTGTTCATCCCTTACATGTCTTACATATTTAGTCTTTCGACCAAACAGGCATCACAGCTTTCTTGAAAAGGAGATGGACTTACAACATGCCCTGTTTTTATAGCTTTAAAGATTATTTTCGGGATTTGGTAGGCAGTTTTAATGTTTGGTTGTTTATTATGGGGGGGGGGGGGATATTTGTTTTTTGTTCCTTGGCTACAGCCCTATGAACCAAATTCCAATGGTTGTTTATATTTTACTTTGTTCTTTACTTGAAGAAGGCAGTAATTTTTGGTGTCAGGGTAGGGGTTAAAATATGACAGAATTTGTGTGCGGGGGCGGTGTACGTGCATGTTTTTTGATGCAATGATATATACAAATGCATGTCCTAGCAAAATATATACTCTTGGATACTTGCAACACCCCGCTAACTGGATAGGATTATAACATTTCTACCCAGATTGTTTGAGATAAAAATAACCCAGGAAAATAAAATTCAAGAAAAAGGAGAAACTATCGCATAATACTTTAAACTTTTTTTCCCCATACACCAACAATTACGTCCCCCTCCTTGCAAAAGATACCCAATGTCAACACCAAAAAACCTTTCTGCACCAGACTACGGAAACTTAAACACTTTCACACCACATACACCCAAAAAAAAAAAAAAAGTAAAAAAAGGGGGAAAAACAACAAAAAAAAAAAAAAAGAAAAGAAAGCATCACAAAGGCTGGGTAAAGGCTGGCTAACTCAATGCTACCCCATCACGCGCTTGCGTGCACTGTGTCCTTTACCACAGGCCTGAAGCATGGCCCCCAGGGCGGTGCAGGAGACGGACAGAGCATTTACCAAAGGCTTCTGCCTCACCTCAGCAAGCTTCGGGTCAGGACGTTGGAGGAGGAAAGAAGAAAAACGTTTTTTCACACCTTGCCTGTTCTGGAATGCACTAAAACCACGCACAGACTAGACCGCAGATACAAATGTATGTCCTGGACTGGCTGCCGTTGCTTAGCATATACACACACGGCGCGCAACACACAAACACGTGTAAACCAACACGACATTGATACACACATATACAATACACACACTCACACAAAAGCAAAAACACACACATACCCACTTACACAAAACACACACACACCTAATATCACTTTCTTTTGATAGGATTAAAAATGAAGAACAACACCACACACACACACACACACACACACACACACACACACACACACACACACACACACACACACACACCACACACACACACTTACACACAGAACACCCACTACACACCTCACCACACACAACTCCCCCCCCACATACACATACTCACCCCGCAAACCAGCACACACACACACACACACAACACACACACACACACACACACACACCACACAAGAGGCAACAGATAGACAGACAGACAACAGACAGACAGACAGGGTCAAATTTAATTTATTTTTCATTAGTCATCTGTCTACTGCTGCGCGCTGACAAGAGAGACAGAGACAGAAACAAAAGAAAATGACCGAGCATACCCCCACAAAGCCCCTACTAGTATAATACTTTTGACATAAGAAGATTTCACGCTGAATAAATCATCCATGAATCTTCAATCACTCCCTTACAATCACACTGACAGTGTCTAGACTCAAGACAGTTATCAACACACACACACACACACACACACACACACCACAACCACACACACACACACACACAACACACACACACACACAAAACACGTACAACACACACCCGCCACGCACGCATGTTTAATATCACTATTTTGTGTAAGGGCGTTAAAACTGAAGAACTAACACACACACACAACACACACACCACCACACACACACACACACACACACCACAACACACACACACACACACACACCACACACACACACACACACAACACATCCACATGGTGGCTGGAACCAGACAGAAGGCAAGGGTACTGAGCCAGCCTTGATCCCACCAGTGTGTTATTTTTGTTTGGCCCAGTGCAAAAAGCTCTGTCACCTACTAATGTAAAAACAAAGTTTTGACACCTGTATTATATCTTAATTGTGTCATGATACAAGCAAATGGGATGAACTGCTTTGGCAACTCCTTGGTATGTCACACAGAGATCACATTACTAACCAGGAAGTGAAAACCAGAATTAAAAACGCCAGTGTACCATATTGAGAGCTCCTGACTTCAGAAAAAAACGCAAACTAAAGTGTACCGGTGCTCACACAATATCTTGAACTGGCCAAGACAGCCTTACGGGGTACAGTACAGGGAGGGAGATGAAGAGGCAGACAGAGAAACGAGGGAAGACAAAAATCAAAGTGTGGACTGGCCTTAAGTGGAACAATTTGCTACGGAAAGCTGAGGACCGTGGGGAGTGGAGGAAGTGGTTGCAAAAATTCAGTGGTGCCCCCCCACGGCCTACAAACTACGGGCTTGGTAAAGAAAAAGGGTATACAGCTCTGTCACTTAGTTTATGTAAGCAAAATTCCAAAACCTGTATCACTTTAATCTGTTCTCATGGTTTAGATAGTTGTGCTGAGACCACTCTATCCACACAAGTCAGGTCAAGTCAAGTCAAGTCAAAATATTTTATCCATCCTATGAACAGACAGGTACAAACATTGATATGGATTGATTATTAAAAAGACACGAAGAAAATCTATAATTGAATACGTTTTAAACATTTCAAGATACACAAACACACACACACATACACATACACGCACACATGCAACACACACACACATACACACACAACCACATAAGTTAAAAGCCTTTCCGGTTTTCGTAAAGAGAAGGCCAATGTAATGCCAGTGGGAACAGATGATAAAATTTACAAAACTGTCTAGACACGGGAATTGTATGTAAAATAAGCCCCATGAGTGCTTACTCCTCTCTCCTGGAAACACAAGAATAAAATAAAAAGTAAATTACACACATACTTACACACACATACACACATACACACACACAAACACAACACACACACACACACACACACCCACACACAAAAAATACACACACACACACACACAGACACCACACACATACACAAAACACACACACCACATAAACCCCACACAAACACAAAACACACAAAACACACACACACACACACACACACACACACACACACACACACACACACACACACACACCCCACACACACACACACACTGATCGTGTGAAAGAAGTTTCCGACATTCAAGTCAAGAAAGAACTGTATGAGGAGGCACGTTCTCCCAAACACACTAGACACAGCACCTTCAGTGTAAATAAGCACTGGAGACACAGAGAGAGAGAGAGAGAGAGAGAGAGAGAGAGAGAGGAGAGAGAGAGAGAGAGAGAGA
>JASPKP010005294.1:0-5000 GCA_030674155.1 Stramonita haemastoma | reverse complement strand
CTGAAACCTAAATTCAATGGCATGAAACCCTTTTTTTTGGGGAAAAAAAATTCCCCTTGCTTTGTCTTTTTTGGGGAAAGTGGTTGAGGAAAAGTGTCCTTTTTATGTAGGACACAAATGGGAATCATTTGATGGGGCAGAATTCCCCTTTTTTTAAAAAGGGTATTTTTTTTCATTTTATTGTTTAATTGTTTGTGAAATGATTTTCAAACATTTTGAAGGGGTTTAGTTTGGGTTTTGAGAAATGGTTTTTTTTCCCGGGGTTTGGGGGAGGGGGGGGAAAGAAAAGAAGTGGAAAAAAAATTTTTAAATGGCCTTGAAAAGACTTTTAAAAAAAGGGATAAAAAAGAATTAAATTGAAAGTGATTAAATTGCATTTAAAAAAAAAAAGGGAAAATGAAAGTCTAGGAATTGTAATGGCAGAAAAGCCCGCCTTGGGTTTCAGTGTTGTAGTTTGTTTTTGTTTTTTTTTTGTTTTGGGATTTTTTAAACCCAAAAAAAAGGGCAGCAAATTTTTTTCTAGTCTAAAAACAAAACAATTTTGCTTTCGATGTACCATGTTTAAAATTGAGGGAAAAGGGAAAAGGGGAAAAAGCCTCAAAAATTTTGGTTTTTTTCCTGTGGGGTTTCTTCCCCCTCTCTTCTCTCTCTTTTCTCTCTCTCTTTTCCCTCTCTTCTTTTCTCTCCCTTTTCCCCCTTCTCTTCTTCCTTTTCTCTCCCCTTCCCCTTTTCTTCCCATCTTCCCCCGAAAGATTCAATTAAAAAAAGATTTTACAGCTGAAGGAAAAAAAAAAAAATTTCAGACTGCTCAAAAGGGGGTGAATCTTTTTTTTTTGTTTCGGAGTGGGGGAAAACCCCAAATGGAATCCCCCGGGGGGTTTATTGATGGGGGGCCCGGGCCAGGTACGTGTGATGCTCCTTATTTTTGAACCCCCCTTTTTTTTAATTGAAAAAATCGGGAAAAACTTCCCAAAAAAAAACCCTTCAAGCCCCGAAAGAAAAGGAAAAAGGGAAAAATTTGAAAGGGAAGGGGGGGGTGGGAGGCAGGGGGGGATAGAGGAGGTTTTAAATGTTCAAAAAAAATAAAATTTAGGGGGTTTGTTTTTTTAAAAAAGAGGGGAAACAACTTCAAAAAAAGGTTTTTGTTTAAAGGGACAAAAATTTTAGTGTGTAGTTAAGTAGGAACCCCTTTTTTTGTGATGTTGGGATTGGAAAAAAAAAAGGGGTTTTTTTTGGTTAATAAAGTGACGAAAGTTAAAATTTTTTTTTAAAAAAAAAAAAGGGAAAAAACGAAAACCTTTTTGGGAAATTTATAATAAAATTTTATATATATAAATATAAATTTTAAAAAGGGGAAAGGGGAGAGGGGGAGAAGGGAGAGAGAGAGAGGGAGGAGAGGAGAGAAATAGAAAATAATATAAGATATATATAATAAAAGATTTAGAGAGAGATTTAATTTTAATATAAAGAGAGAGAAGAGAGAGAGGAGAAAGGGGAGAGAAGAGAGGGGAAGAGAAGAGAGGAGAAAAAGAAAAGAGAGAAGGGGGGGAAGAGGGGAGAGAAAAGAGAGAGAGAAGAGAGAGAGAGGAGAGAATTTGGGAAAGAAGGGGTTGGAGGATAATTTTTTCAGTATACCTTTTCGACCCTACGAAGGGGACAACTACACTTGGGTTTAACATTGAATAACACAGTTTTCGACTCAGTAAACGCTAAAATATTTAGAAACTGCAATGTTCCAATGTAAATGGGTTTTTTTTAAAAAAACTCAGATTCCTTCGCTGGTTTTTGTGGGTTCATTGAAAACGAATTTTGATAAAATGTATTTAGGGGTTTTACAAGTCAACAGCCCATGCCGTTTTTTATTGTAATAAAGACACTTTGGAACACCAGGGGAAAAAGAACGGTTGAACAGTTTTCAATCTGAGGGAGAAGAGAGAAAAAGGAGAAGAAGAGAGAGAGAGAGAGAGAGAAGGGGGAAGAAAGAGAGAAAAGAAGGAGAGAGAGAGAGAGAGAGAGAGGAGAGAGTTAGTTCTGATTGAAAGCATGAATAAATTATTTTTTTTAAGGGTTACAGATAGCAATAATACTTTTTTATATTCCACTCTTTTTTTTATTAGAACTTCAAAGTGAAAGCCAATTTTATTTCAAAGAAAAGAAATCAATATAATCACAAAAACCCTCACATAACCAAACTGACCGAGTATTAATACCCAAAAAGATGATATTGATATAGTTAAAATATCTTGATGAGCTTTCAGATAAAAGGGGTAATAAAAGCAGGGGGCTACGAACACAGAGAAAAGAACACACAAGAAGAGAACAGAGAGAGACAAAGAGAGACACAGAGGGACACATAGGACAGAGAGCGACACACATGGAGAGAACAAGAAAAAAAACAAAAGAGGCTCTAAATATTTTTCATCAGTTAATCCGAAAAATTTCCCTGGTAATTTCCTTTTGATAGATAACCGAAATTATCATAAAGCTCAACCACAATTGGGGAAAAACCCAACATGAATATTGTTTTGTTGTGCGTAATTTTCATTGTTTCTTTTTTATTATTTTTAAATTCTTTTATTTCGCGTTTAATAGAAAAAGCCTAGCACTTTCTTTTTACATCCACTCCCGTGTTAAATCGTTTGTAAACTTTGCATTTTTCTCATCAGCATGCAAATGTCTACTTTTTCGAAAAGCGGACCAGGTTTTTAACGTGTCCACTAAATGTTTGACACGGCCCCTCATTTTTAAGTCTAATCCGAAGGACCTGGGGGGGCGGGGGGGGGGGGGAAGGAGGGGAGTTGGCAGACGTTATCTCTGGGGGAAAAATCCCTTTTAAGGGGATGGGAAATTTTGGGTTTTCAGCAGATCAAGAGTGCAATGCAACGCCAACCACCTGGCTACCCTGCCCCCCTTTTCTATTTTTGTTTTACCCCCAAAAATTAAAAATTTACAGGGGTTTTTTTGTAATTTTCTGAACTTAAAAAGAAGCGAAATGGGTTTTGGAGAAACAGCCCCAATGTTTGCAAAACGCAAGAATTAAAAAAAAGAACCGATTCAACTTTTTGAGGGACTTGGGAAGAAAGAACTTTTGGAAGAAATTATTTCTTCCTCCACGTTCCCTGGCCTTTGGTCATTTTGGGGGCGGAATGTGCAGTGTCTGGTGTCTTCGCGTACTTGTAACTCTGCAGGAGGTCTCCCCACTGACCTCACCAACACATTCCACTTCGGGGGCATCTTTAGAAAGATCATAAAAAAAATTTACGATTTGCTTGAAAAAAAGGAGAATAGGTAGGAAGCAGAAAATAAGCAAGAGAGAGAAGAGAGGCAGAGGGGGATGGAGGGAGAGAGGGAGAGGGGGGGGGAGAGGGAGGGTGATGGAGGTAAGGAAGGCAAAAAGGGGGAATGATAGAAAAAAGGGGAAAATTTTCTAGCACACAATTCACAGAAAGTGGGGATGCTATAATTGTATACTGAAAGAGCCCCCTAGCACCCTGAAGGCGGAAAAAAAATTACAATAAAATCAATAGCAGAGTATTCAAGGCGCGAGCACTAGACCCCTCCAGCTTCCTAGTATAAAAAAACACTTGGGAAAAGAGACCCTTTTTTTGAAGGTTTTTTAGCCCCCCCCCCCCCCCCCCCCCCCCCCCCCCCCCCCCCCCCTTCCTTTTTTATCATTCAGCATAAAATGGACTTTTATGAGAACGGTTGCTATTACCAGCCGATGCACAGACGCGGAGTTCGTTCCCGATTCTCTTTTTACTACGAGTAGCAAAACTTAAACAGCTAATATAGAATCTTGATTGATTTATCTAATTGTTTTGGATGTTTTAGAAAAATCCTTTTTTCATTTATGTCACTGTTCAAGTATAAAAGCCTTTTTTGATTAATTACTGTGTGTTGCATTTCTCTTACTAGTATAATGGCTCTCTGGTTGTTGTTTTTTTAACTTTTTGGATCCCAGGTTAAAAGTGGTTTCCTGCAATTCAATAACACTGCTTTTTGTTTGTCTTTCTTTTAGGTTTTTTTTTTTATTTCGTGGATAATGAAAATAAGCACTCATTTTTTTACATCCCTCTCCGGTGTATGCATTTTTGAAGTTTTTGTCATCCTTTTCCCCCTGGGGACACGAAAGGCAAACTTGCATAAGATTACTGCATGAGTTTGCACCCCGGGCCTCGGTTATAGTCTTATCCCAAAATTACTGTGGAAATTCGTAAATCATTATTTGAAGGAGTTTCACGGGTTTTTGTTTAACTTTTTTTTATCTGAACGGATTCCTTTTACCTCACCATCGTTTTCTGGTTCCAGAGGCCTGTGGCCCTTTTTTTTTTTCTTAATTTTTGCTCAAAAAGCTTAAAACTCTCTAAGGACACCCAAAGAAAAAGGTAGTAAAAGCTTTTTGAAGTTGCACCCCCCAAAAGGGAATTTCCCGCAAAACCAGCTTCAGTGTGTGTGTGTGTGGTTTTCGATGTGTTGTGTGTGTGCGCGCGCGCGCGCGTGCGTGTTGGGGGTGTGCTGCGTGTATGTCTCTGTGTGTTTTTTAAGTTTTTGGTTTCGTGTGGGCTGTGTGTGTGTGTGCGTGTGTGTGTGTGTGTGTCTGTGGTGTGCGTGTGCGCGTGTGGTGTGTGGTGTGTGTGTGTGTGTTTGGGTGTGTGGTGTGTGTTCGGTATTTCGTGTTTTTGTGTGAGTGTGTTGGGGAAGGTGGTGGTGTGTGGGGTGTCGGGGTGTGTGGGCGTGTGTGGGGCGCGTTGTCTAGCATTATCCTCTTATGTGTTATCGAAATCAAAAACATTTGCATGGGTTTACAAGCGCCTTCTACCTATTATTTCCCCAAATACGGCAGTTTTTATTTTTCTTCCCCAGTCTCCCCAAAATTATTCATTCCCAAAAGAGGATTGGGGGAAAGGAACACATGAATAACATATAACAGCATACCCCCCCCCCCCCCCCCACACACACACACACACAAACCCCCCCCCACCCAAACCACAACACAAAAA
>JASPKP010005293.1:12500-16097 GCA_030674155.1 Stramonita haemastoma | reverse complement strand
GGGTAGTAGTAGTAGTAGTAGTAGTAGGGGTTTAGTAGTAGTAGTATTGTAGTAGTAGTTAGTAGTAGTAGTAGTAGTAGTAGTAGTTAGTAGTAGTAGTAGTAGGGGGCAGGATAGCCTAATGGTCAGAACATCGGGGCTCGCAATTTGACGATCCGGGTTCGATTCCCGTTGGAGATTTTTCTCCTGGAGTTAACATCTGTGCTGACCCCACTCTCCCCACAAGTCCTTTGGATGAGACTTAAACCGAGGCCCTGTGTGTGGCAGAACATCTTGCGCACACGTTAAATCCTGTTCCGCTTTTCGTAAGAGTAGGCCATCGTGTGCCGGTGGGAACAGATGGCATTTACAAAACTGCATACACACGGGGACTGGATGTAAAAAAAAAAAAGCATATGAATGCTTATTGCATTATCCTCGATATAAAAGATAAATAATAAAAAAATATCAATAAACTAGCCCCCCAGGGCTGCAGCACACAAAGATTGTGCAAGTCAAGCCTCCTAGTCAGAGTCAGAGTCGATCAGTAAAGGACTAAGCTGTAAAGTGGCATTCCATGAGTGGGAAAACCACCGGTCATGCAGCCTCCCACTTTGCTGTTGTTATTGCCCCAGCATCAATGGTTTAATCGAGAACTGTGAGAAAACCCAGGCGCTCCAGGTAGAACAAAAGACAAACGTAACATGAGTAATGTTTTGAGCAAGCCCTTGATAATATTATGATGAGTAAAATAATATTTTTAAAAAATTAAAAAAAAGGAAAATAGTAAAATATAATATCTTTTGTTTCACTAAATGTCCTTAATTCAAAGTCAACTCTTAGTGGTAGCTTATATATCAAACATGTGCGAAAGATGAAGAAAGTTGATATTCTGTGTCCATGTATGGCTTACAGAGTGTTCATGTGTATCAATTCTGGTTTTGTTGTTGTTGTTGTTGTATTTGTGTATACTCAATCCAGTGATGTATTTTATTGCTGTCTAGGTGAACTGAGGAAAAAGAAAAACAGAAAAAGCATGGTCAACATCATCAACGCCGTAGAGGGTCATTATATAGTATGTATGTATGTATGTATGTATGTATGTATGTATGTATTTTATGTAAGTATGTATGTATGTATGTATGTATGTATGTATGTATGTATGTATGTATGTATGTATGTATGTATGTATGTATGTATGTATGTCTTTTCTGTATGTCTGTCTGTATGTCTGTCTGTCTGTCTGTCTGTCTGTCTGTGTGTGTATGTGTGTGTGTGTGTGTGTGTGTGTGTGTGTGTGTGTGTGATGTGTGTGTGTGTGTGTGTGTGTGTGTGTGTGTGTGTGTGTGGTGTGTGCTAGAGAGAGACAGAGACAGAAAATGACAGAAAAAGATGGAGAAAGATAGGACAGACAGACAGAGGCATTTGTGAGAGGTTTGCCTCTGTGTGTGTGTGTGTGTGTGCGTGCGTGTGCGCGTGCGTGCGTGCGTGCGTGCGCGCGCGCGCGCGCATTTGATGTCAAGTCAAATCAAACTTTTATTTTCGATGATACAAGGAATAAGAAGTGCAATTGCTTTTTTTTAGATTTGTTTTTGGTTATAATCCAAAGCAGTTTGTAAGGACCCTATAAAGGGGAAGAACAGGGCTAAAATTGTCATCAGTATTATCCTTATCTTCATTATAACATTCATGATGTTTTGACACAAGTTGGGGTTACTTTTTGTTAAGTTAAAGTTAAAGTCTGTCCCGAGCCATAAGGTCATCAGGCCGGTGCTTATCCCGGTTTCTGTGGCGTTAAGCGACTGAGAGTCATAGACTCCCCCCTGGATAGGACGCCTGATTATTTTGTAAATACATGAATCTGCACCGCTAGTATATTTTTCCATGAATGTGTTTTCTGCTGATCAGAAAAAAAAGAAGGAAGAAGAAAGAAGGAGAAAGAAAAACAGAGAGGAGACAGCCCCCCATTTTTAGTGTGATGAAGTTCAAGGTCAGAAACAACATAGACAGCTGTAGTTTGGAACAGGGGAGAGAGAGAGAGGAGAGAGAGAGAGAGAGAGAAAAGAGAGAGGGGGAGAGAGGAGAGAGAGAGGAGAGAGAAGAGGAGAGAGGAGAGAGAGAGAGAGATGCACGTGCGTGCACACATGCGCACGCACACACGCCATTGCACATACACACATACACATATACACTCATACATATTCACACACACACATACACACACGCACACACACACATACACACACACAGTGCACGCACGCACGTTTGCACACTCACAACAACACACACATAGACACACATGATTGTGCACACACAACACCACCACGCACACACACTTTTTCTTGTGATTGTTGCCTAATATGGTGGTGGTGGTGATGTGTGTATGTGTGCGTATGTGTATGTATGTATGTGTGTGTGTGTGTTTGTGTGTCTTCCTGAGAGACATATATATATATATAAGAGAGAGAGAGGAGAGGAGGGAGAGAGGAGAGAAGAGAGAAGGAGAGGAGGAGACGAGAGAGAGAGAGGAGGAGGATGGAGAGAGAGAGAGAAGGAGAGAGAAGGAGGAGAGGAAGAAAGAGAGGAGAGAGAGAGGAGGAGAGGGGAGGGGGAGAGAGAGAGGGAGAGGAGGGTGTTCTTTAATTGTACACGCATATCTATCCTTCTGTAATGTGTTTCTTGCTGATCAGAAGAAAGAAGGAAGAAGAAGAAAGGGGGAAAGAAAGACAAAGAGGAGACAGCCCCCATTTTAGTGTGATAAAGTTCAAGGTCAGTACAACATAGACAACTGGAGTTTGGAACACACCACACACAACATACACGCAGGCACGCACGCACGCAAGAATGCACGCAAGCACGCACCATGCATTCACGCACGGACTTACACACGCACGCACACACTCACGCACGCACACACACATTTCACACATTTTTCTTGCTGATTGTTGCCTAAATAGTGTTGGTGGGTGGTGGTGGTGTGTATATATATTATATATATATTATATATATATAATATTTATATATATAAATATATATATATATATATATATTTTATATGTGTGTGTGTGTGTGTGTGTGTGTGCGTGCGTGTGTGTGTGTGTGTGTGTGTGTGTGTGTGTGTGTGTGTGTGTGTGTGTGTGTGTGGTGTGTGTGGTGTGTGTGTGGTGTGCCTGTTCCTGAGAGACAGACAGACAGACAGACAGACAGAAGACAGACAGAAGACAGACAGACAGAGAGAGGGGGAGAGAGAGAGAGAGAGGGAGAGAGAGAGAGAGAGAGAGAGGGGAGAGAGAGAGAGAGAGAGGGAGAGACAGAGGAAGAGACAGAGACAGAGAGATTTAATTAATTTATTTATTCTTTTATATCGGAGGATAACAGAATAAGCAATATGTGCTTTTTTTCATCCCGTGCCCCTGTGTATGCAGTTTTTGTAAATATTGTATCTGTTCCCACTGGCACACAATGGCCTACTCTTACGAAAGTGGAAAGGATTTAACGTGTGCGCAAGATGTTCTGCGTGCGTTCGCAGACGGAAGCCTCGGTTTAAAGTCTCATCCCAAGGATTTTGGGGGAGAGTGGAGTCGGCACTGATGTTAACTCCAGGAGAAAAAATCATCC